>JAODUI010000004.1:7355871-7381881 GCA_027563995.1 Papilio gigon | reverse complement strand
ACAAAACGATATAGTCGCATAATATATGTAACTGAATGTTTATTTTACTTTAATACGCATCGCCTATTTACTAAGTGCGGACATGGCCGCGGGCGACCCGCCTCCCCCCCCCCTCTCCCCCGCCCTGTGCGTTCCGTTTCACGCGGCTTAATTAAATGTTTTGAATACGTTCCGTTATTAACTAGGGGCGGGGGTGGGACGCTTCCTTCACATCCATTACAAGCTGCAGAATGTAGTCTGTCTGTATTATTGTTTTTCTTTTTTAATTGCCTATTTGTTGACAACGTTTCTATAGCTGATGTGACAGACTTGCTCATAGAAATTAACTCTCTTATGTTAGATTTAGGATACTACAGTTTGTTGAAATATGAAACTCGTTTTCCGATTGAAGACATAATAAAAGATAGCATAAAACGTGTCGAAGGGAAAGGGACTGCAAATGGTTATAAAATCTTTTCGCTACCTGAAGCTACCAGAGGGTTCAGGAAACCTTTTAAAGGGAACATGTAGTGTCCCGAGTAGCCCTTCCCATTTCCCGAGGGACTAGAACGCGGGGCATTTGTTACGCAGTATTTTTCAGATTTGACAGCTATGTAGATTGCTGCATGCTATATAATCGAATTTAAAACATGAGCCTTTATGATACAGTATTGACCGATAGATGGCGGTACGCGTCAAAAATATTTAAGCACACAATTCAATGGGGTTTGCTCGTGAAAAACATCACTACAAAATACACTGTGTACCCCGCGCGAAGTCGCGCGTGTCGCTAGTTAAAAGTGTAAGTTAAAATATTCAAAGCATCTTCAAAATCAAAATTGAAATCTAAATTCACGGACCGTTACAACGTTTATTGAAACGCTTTATTTCAAGTTTGTTTAGGGGTCTATAAATTTTAAAGCCTGCCCCTCGAGATGAGCCCCGCGCGCCTCCTGCAGTCGCAAGTGTCTGTCCGTAAATTTTATTGTCTCGTAAACTACTAAAGATCTTATTTAATCATAATTTAAAATATTTATTTATTTACACTTTCTTAAGAATTACTATTTTTACTTAAAGAAATTAATCAATAAGAATGTAAATCGCTGATGTGTCGTTATGCCTCGGCGACCTGGCGCTTCTTGCATTTGTTATATATTGTTATTAGATTAGTAGCAAATATTTGTAAAACAATTAACTAAGTTCTTAATTTAATTATTTATATTAAACATAACGTTCCTCTCCATTCTCTTAATATTTACTATCAGAAAAATGACTTTCAGTCCTTTACATAGCAGCAAAGAAAACATGTTGAGTCAACTTTCTCTGTGACACTTCATCTGCGAACAATCGTAAAGTCTCCGAAACTAGACGTTTACGGCGCCGTTAACATTGTCGTAATTATAATAATATCCCAAGCAGGGCGCAGACGGACGTCATCATTATAGAACAGTATCACCAAGGTGCGAAAACGCCTTCAACAGAAGTTTTACTGCCACCCCCACCGGTGGACACTGAATGTATGCGTGGGATGAGCAATCTAAGAGACGTCTTTGATCACTCAGTACCGCAGTTAACCGTGATAATACGTATCTTGTATGGGCAGCAAATTGTTATATAAATGCTCAAAATGTCTCAAATACAAAAATGTTTCATGTATACAAAAATACCCCTAATAATAGGGTAGGCTCCGAGCCCCTCGGTGGGGACGTATAGTGAGCTGATGATGATGATGATGATACAAAAATATGATCAATAAAATATTTATGTGAATGGAACGCAGCTCGGTGATTATTTTGGTGTGGTTTAAGACAATGTCCGGGCGGCTGCGGTGCGCTCGCAAATAGCCGCAGTAACGTACGACGTGCGAACTGCGATGCGCCGTGCGATGTGACAAAACGATAAAATCGATCGGTATGCGTAAGCGCACGCCGCATTTAATCCCTCGTTTCCTTCACATTCCCGCGTTGTGTGCACGTTTAAAGGATTATTTTTTTGTAGTAAACACTAAGTTTAAAACCCTTTTCCAAGTACGAATCATGACACCCACGGCTGTGTCAAATGACATACAAGTAAATCACTCGTAGACGCAGCAGTTGCGTTGCGCGGCATCGTGCCAGTGGAAAACGGTTCTTAGTTTATAGCAGGTTTAATTCTGTCTTGTAATCTACACGTTTAAGGGATGACTTTTTTGTAGTACTGATTTTAAAATGTTGAACTATTGATTTTGTTCGTCATAGAATGTTCTTTGAAAAGGTTTCCTACGTGCACGATTGCGGATTGTTACCATTCTTATTGTGAATTAGTTTCGTGAGATACCTACACTCAGTAACATCGGGGCTGTCTTGCGAAAAAATAAATTTTGCCGCAAGCTTGGACTTTGACTGGAAGGTAGCTGATGTGTGCGGGAGTGACATAAACTGTGTTTTTAATTTCTTCGTTGAAGAAGTCTGGAACAAAGGCTGGTGTAAATAAATCTTAATTAAATTATTTTACCAAAACATTTCTTCCATACTTACGAGGAACTTGAGTCGATGTAAGCTTAGTATTTTGATCGACAAGCCCTCACTTTTCACTGCAAGTTTGAAAACAATGCAACAGGCGGATTATTTCCGTCTCTGTAAATGTTGCCCGCGCAAAAATAGCGCGCAACCTCGCACCTAGCCGTCAGTCAATGAACGGCATGCATAACAATGGTCTGGAATAGCTCGTCACGTTTATAAATAATTCTATATGCACTAGATTAGTATACACTAAATAAGTCTTTTTTTGCGTATTCTAAAATTCTATTTCTTGCTTAATTTATGTTAATGTGAGACATTTTTTAGGTTATATCTCTTGACGACAGATACATCTAGTCAATTTTACAGCCTTTAATTGTTGGTAAAAACTTATCGGTTTTTGGGCCTTTTATGAAAGAAGAGCTCAATTACTACTGTTATTATTATTATACTGTTATTGATGATGTGATGTATAAGGTTGCCTACCGCGCCGAGCTCCGCCCGCGGCCCCTGCTGGCCGCGCGCCGAGGGAGACGGACACGAAAGAATAGCCAACGCTAATGGCCAATTATCCTCTTACCTTGTTGCCAAAATTATTTTGTCTTTACTCGAATGTGGCGCGTGCTGCGGAAATGTTTGGTTTTATTACAAGTGTGTTCGGTATAATTCACGGTACAGTACACGTCGTACCTGGCGCTTATACTAGTCTTATTTTTAGATTTCTAACTGTGCTGGACTAGGAATTTGAATAATACAACACAACTTGCTGCAAAAGGTTGTCACTGTACTTGCAGGAATCCAACATGAGCGTCACATCTTTGGCAAAACTTCTTTTTATAATCAGAATTAAAAAAAACAACTGTTTCCATCATATATTTATCTGCATTACCCATGCATTTTGGGTACACCGGATTTAGGACAACACATAATGGTAAATTTTCACCGCATTGACTTTGATATACCCGTATATTAAGATAATAAATGTAAACAACAAACAATTATAGCATCTCCTTCTCCTTGAAATGAAGAAAGAAGTCTCCGTTCTCCTCGTCCTCCGTTCAATTCTCACCAGTGCACTAAACAAAGGCATACGACACCGTAATTACAAGTTATCCGCCGCTCGCACTTAGCACGCCACGCCACGCCACGCTAACGAGACGGGGCAGGCACGCGTGCTAGACTCGTGTCCTGACATCCTGGGATATTGGACACTCACGCCCCTTATTGCAGAAAGTAAACAGCTTAAGGTTTTCTATTAGACCCTGGCGGGTGTTTTAGTTTTAGATAACTATATATTTAATTTTTTGTTCACGAAAAACTTAACAACGATTGACCCAAAGAAAATTCTCTTACAAAGAAGTTCCGTAGAATGGATTTCTTTCTAGATGTGACCGAATTAATTTTCGTTAAGTTGTCTTTGTCTGCTCACGACGCTTCCACTCAAAGATTGTTGCATCGAGAACGTTGCAGTAATACATAATTATTCTTGAAAAAATACGCGGACAAAGCGATGAGGCGTATCTACGTTGAGATCTGCGCAGTCCGGCACACACGGTGCGAGGTACGTAGTGAACAGGTAGGAGCAGACGTGGAATAAATTATAAAAATGTTATAGATTTTACTGGAAAGGCTTTCGAGACTGCATTCCGCGCTTGATACAGATCCGACCTGACAAAGATATGAGCTTGCAGTACAAAAACAAGCCGCATCTAGAAGTGACAAGATGGAGTTGTACCAACTGAGGCTTACTTTTTATACAATTCGTCGGCATTTTTACAACGATTGCTCCCATATCTGTTACATATTTACACTCCGTGCTTCCATTGGTTTACCTTCCTCGTTCGGGAGAATATATCTAGTTTACTGAATCTCAATAAAACTTGTATCGTACAAAATGGCGTTCAAAAATTATTTTGACTACGACTGTCACTTTTAAGTTGGAATACCGCCAGACTCCCCGCTGCAGCCTGCTTATCTTATTGTGAAGCAAATAAGATAGAAGGTTCTTTCAACTTACACTCTACTTCAATATTTATATCGTAACATTATATATTTGCTTTGACATAAAGAAACGAAGTGTCTTTAATAATATCTTCACTGAATGTAAAAGAAGACTGGTCTGGGGTCGTGTTATTTAAAAAAGATTTTCGTTAATTCGCTGATCTTTTTTTTACCTCTACAACTAAGCTCTAGGCTTGTGATAGGATATAGTTTACGACAAAAGTGGAATGGCGGGATTCGAACTCTCGACCACGTGATCGGAAATTTGTATCCTTAACTGCTAGGCTCCTGGCGCTTGCAGGCAAGCATTTGTTTTTCATATTAATATGAATATTATTGTCATAATGAGGCGTTATTGTTCATTTTAATTATAACAATCAGAATACTCTGATTGTTATAATTAAAACAAATGCAGACTGTTGCGACACAAAAATAAACACTTTCTTGAATATCAAAAAAAACTTCATTCTGAAAAGTAAAACTTCCACAGAACCTCAGCTAACATTACGTGGAAAAGGCCGTTTTACACGTAAAAGGGCTGTGTGTAAAAACGCTGCTAGGACGGAGCGCAGATGCGGCGTCGCCGAGGCGTCGGAATGTAATTGCCGACTAATCGGGCAACGGGTCGCATCTCGCCGCCTGCCCCGCTCCCATCCGCGGGTCCGGCGACGGAGCGGCTTTTTGCGAGCTTTGTATATGGTAAAGCGCAATTCTAATTAATTTTCCTCGCAATGAATATTAAATTCACGTATCCAGTGCGCGCTCTGTTCCCGACTCGATGTTTGTATGACGTTGGAGTACAATTTGATGGGATTTTCGTATTTGCTAATAAAAGAAATTGAACAACAATATAAAACATGTTACTTATAGCGGTTTCGGTCAATCGTCAGAGGGTTTTTTTTTAAACTCGGTAAGTTATTTTATATCAAACGCCTACTTCTTAGTTACACAAACGTATTTTAGTTAAGTATTTCTGTCCTATCTCGTCCGAATTAGGCAAATGAAAGTGAGAGAGTACAGACGGGGCATTTTATTAGAACAATGAGGCATTACAATTGTAACGAGACGTTTGTAAGTCTGCATTTCGCGGGCGCATTGTCGCGCGAGGCATTCGCGTAATGACCGTCATTAGGTTCATTAGGGCGCGCTCGAGTCCTTTGTCAAGGAACAAGGACGGAAACCTCGGAGATATTGTTGTACAACTAAGTTATGTTCGACACTCGTAGACATACCTGCGGGGACTAAATGATTCGACACGATTGTACTGCATTCAAAAGCCGATTCTTTTAATACTAGCCCTCTCCACACCTTCAGTATAGTCTGAACATTTGAACTGTTAAAACTTAACGTGTGTTGGATTGGTAAGTAAGAACTATACAGTCTAACTGACAATTAAAATGTTGTCTACACACGTGAGATCAATTCAACTGTTGAAGGTGTTGTAGCTAAAACTGGTGGTGTGTAAGGGGCTTTAGTCAACTTAAATAAACAGGAAAATATGAAAGCAAAGTTGACCGTCCGCTGCCGTGCTGCAGCTTAAAGGCGAAACATTTAAAAAATTAAAAACACAAAAGCAAGATCGCGAGCCGCTTCGCACTTACAGATATAGTGAAGAACAAAAATAGCGAGGTGAGCGTTGCCGGCGACCTACATCGCGCACAATGCGGGAACTTGGCCTCGGAAATGAAAAACTTATTCGAAATAAGAGCCCACAGCGCCTCTAGGGTGCTTCAGATAGCTTTTGTGGAATGACCTCGTCGTTGTCCAAAAACTACAATGCAGTTTAACTGTGAACCCATGATCCCAGGTCTTAACTATATTACACCGATTCTTAGTTATGTCAAAAAAATATCCTCTTTGAGTTTGCTTAAAATAAACGAAAGTTTCATCATCATATGACGATGGACTACCTTAGGCTGAGGCTGAGGTAGTCCACTGGTGAATGGAGGGCTCCCCCAGCGATTGCCGCGATGACCGGTCCCGTGCCGCCGCACGCAGTGCACAATGAGAATTAAATACTCTTTAAACCCGTTAGTGTAATAGTGTTTTAAAACCGGCGAAGCATGTAAGGTCCGAGCAGGATGAAATAAACAGTATAATTCGTAACTATTTAATAATAAAAAATAAAACAGCGACTCTCGACAGATTGTACCGTTTAATCAACAAGGAGGTCGGAGCGGTTACTCCGGGAGGATCACAATTATGACAAATAACATTATGATGTACCCGATGTTGCTGTCCTTTGGGGTCGGCATTTACCTTTATATTCGTCGCTCGCAGGCCCGCTTGACCCGAGGGCGGTGGGCACGGCCGGCCCTAATTATCTCCACTGACCGGGCACCGGGAGGACTGCAAATGTTGTCCGGCGTCACTTTATACATCTTACTTTGTGACTCTGAAGCTTGACAAATCAAACGTACACTGTTTTTGGCAATTAATTTAGAGAGCCTAAGATTTTTTGTGAGTAAGTAAGATTTTTTATGTCCTCATTTTCTTACATTTAATTAAATTCAAG
Source organism: Papilio gigon (assembly GCA_027563995.1). Lineage (NCBI taxonomy): Eukaryota > Metazoa > Arthropoda > Insecta > Lepidoptera > Papilionidae > Papilio > Papilio gigon. Next base: position 7,374,888 of record JAODUI010000004.1, on the reverse strand, counting down.
ATTCAAAATCAATCTACGATTTTCTTGAACACTAGGAATGTTTAAGCGGTCTATAGATGTGTGCGTGCTTACACAATTGGACAACATTAGTGACCAATTAAGTGCTCTGAGTGGGGCAGTTAGCCGAAACGCTAGTTAGTTGATTATTCGGTTAAAAGAAGCATGTTCAATAAATCGAAGGTTCAATATAAGCTTCAACATTTTCCTCTGGGAATGCACCATAACGTAAAATGAAGCTTTCCTCGTCAACACTTCAGCGAGCGGCTAATTTTGTAACATTGTCAAATCGTGGCTCACTCAAAATAAACGAGTCAGTGGCGCGACCGCGGCGCGTGCGCGCGGTTTGATTTAACTAAGTATGCACTGTTAATTAATTTGGGTTAATATTTAGTATTTGAATTACATGAACGAAAAAAAACCTTTCTTCCACAAGAATATTAACTCACGTAAAATGGTATACTGAGGCAGTGTCGACATATATTTTGAAATATAGATACTAGCTTTTTTAAACTGTCTGAAGCTCAAACATTCTGGAGTATCTTATTCAGAATAGACGGCCTAACAAGGTAAGAAGAGAATTGTACCTCGCCGTGAAGCTTACGTTTATATTCAGATCCAATGTTTGAGCTTAAACGGAGCTTAAAAAATTCTGAGCTTTTTAAAGATCCTTAAATGAACAGATATTAAATGGCAAGACAAAAATATTTGAAATAAACATTTGGGAATGCTTACAATTCGAATAGAATTTGTAAGCGTCAGTTAATTGACTAGTTAGTAACAAAGCTCCCCTATCGCAGTTATCTGCGGAGCCCTGCGGAGCCGGTGCAGCCGGTGGAGCCCTCGCGTCTGTGGCACCGCGCCACTCAGCCATACCAAGCCGTCAATTCAACCTCGACTCCCGTCTTTTTTCTATTCGCAAACGAGCGCAGCCGCTTGTCTGTTTGTCTGTCTGCACTTTTATTAACGCTGGTATCATTTTAATTAAATTTTCAGCACCCGACGTTTTTTCTTCTGTTAGAAGGTGGAACTTTGTTTGTTAACGAGCGACACTGCACTCTATTGTAAAGACTTTGAGTTGGTTTTACTGTAAGAGGCTCCGCTTACCTGCAACTGTGGGAAATTAGATTTTAATACTAGGATTTTTAGCTCATGATAATGTTCTCGTCTAGACGGCGATTCGAGTTTACTGCGCGTGCTTGTATTGAGATTTGAATGTTGGTCATTAAAGTTTTAGTTTAAATATAATGAAGGTAATTGTAACAGATTAAAACGTAAATAGAAGTAAAGATTTCGTTAAAAGCAACATTTACAACTCGAAGAAGAGGCGAGGAGAATGGGAAGGGACTTGAGTACTAGGCATCACGTTTTATGCAGAAGTGATTAAAACCATTATGTTTACTATCAGCCGTGTTGTGGAACACTCTGTCCTCGGCGGTATTTCCGAACAGTTACGCCTTAGTGTCTTTCAAGAAGAGAGCGTTCGTCCCTTAAAGGCCTTCTTTTGCTGTTGCTGATATCTATGGGAGTCGTATCAAATAATTTTAAGCGATCCGCGGGTCGTTTGTCTTTGCCTATAAAAAATGTATCACTCACGTCTAATTTACACTTAACGGAACCTGCTTAGTTTGACTGTAAGAGATCTTTCAATAATATCTGACAAATTCATTAAACAATTGACAACCGTCACATTTATCTCGTTTAATTTACAAGCGTATAATAACATTACGACCGCAATGGACACATAAATTATCTTCAATTGTATTTATGATTAATTACGAGATAGAGTCATCGTGTTGCAGCGTCTCAATAACTATTTATATAAAGTGTAATTAAAGTTTTCAATTGAATAAGATTTGAGAGAATCTATAAAACGACCCGCATACACGTCCCCTATATAATAAGATAAGCATTAGCTTATCTTATTATCTTATAGCTTAAATAATCATTAGATAATGGAAATTAAATATTACAATGATGCAGATGACAGTTTTAATTCTGTTATAAAATAATCTAAAAAATCATCACGTTTCAGTGTCGAGTGTAACGTCATCGGCGCGTTGCGCGGTGCTCCCCCCGCAACCCTATATGCCCCGCTACACTTAACTTTGTGTTCTGTTCAGCAACTCGCTCGATGTTCCGACGCACTAAGATATATATCCCCTGTATCAATATAGTATCCCGTATCAGTAGAGTTTCACCTGTAGATATTCTGCGAGATAAACAAAATGATTTCCGCCTTTGTACATGGTCGTTAACTCCTGATTTATTAAACAAAAGGAACTGTCCCGATACATTTTCAATCCCGCGTTCCAGGAATACGCGATGCGTTTAATTGTCGCCGTCCTCCATTTAAATGTATAAAATGGCAACATATTCGATAAGCGAGTCGATTCGATTTATCTATCGATTTCCCGACGCGAGTCGCGGCCGACGATGCGAGAAGTTTGCATGTCGCCGGGCATACTTCGTAGATGAGAAAATAGTGAATCGATTTAATCAATTGAATGATCGATATATTTGATTTTTTTTTGTGATGGATAATTGGTATGAAAGCGAGATTCAAACATCTTTTATATCGAATAAAAACTCGTCACGAGCGGTGAGACTTTACGATAATATGAGTATATAATAAATCGAGTGAGTCACAGTTTGCACGATGTGGCAGTTGCAGTTTAAGCGAGTTTTTATTGTATGACATTAGCACATTATGTAAATGTAAATAATCTTGTAATCATGTAATTCTTTAATCACTTTATTAGCTTGCGTTTCTGAAAAGTTTTCCATGACATTCCTCTGTTTGGATTACCGCATCTTGTACAGTCTGCCCTTTGAGGTATTAAGCTATGTTTCTTAGATTACTACCTTTTAAAGTCCGCATAATTAATAAGATCAAGTAATTGTTTAAATAAATTGTCTTAACAAGTTGATTTACAGGCCGAACGCAGGGGAAAGTGCATGATTTGTTGCGCCGCGCCGCGCTCTAACAGCCAGCCCTTTATTTACTGCCCGCCACATAATTAATTACTTTATCTTCGCTTACGCGCTCTGCGAATTCTAGAACCATGATTTAAATAATTTACATAGATATTGCATAATTTAGCTAAAACGTTCCTGCACGATCAAGTTAACTTTGTTAAGTACGTCCTTCATCTAATATATTATTTGCTGACTAATCTCGTTGCTTGTGGTATACTGTCAATGGTGGATTCGAACCTATGACCTTGTGTTTAGAATATTTTCGATGGTAACAAATAACAGTACCTATTACGATGTTTTCCTTTTACAAATCTACGTAGGTTTCATTACTTGGAAAAATATCGGCCGATCGTTGAACTCTTATTAATAGCAGATAGCATTACTCGTCTAGCGCGCTCGTGGCGAGGCGATAAGTTATGGGGAAGTATCAATACAACAATGCCTTTTTAATTTTTGACAAGCTTTTGTAATTGCTTTCTCATTGTTATTGTAAATACGGCGATTGATTTAGCTTTATCGTATCTTCGACAATGTGAATGCTAATTGAAAAAGCTCCAGGTACTGATTACTTGCTTTGAGCTTTTACACACTTACTTTATTGTCATCGAGCACATAGAAGTGTTAATAATTTTTATTTAATAAGTAGTCCTCATCATGAAAATACAAGCTTAAAAGTTAACGATAAAAAAAAATCGCTCTTTGAAAACTGATCGAAAAAGCTTTTCCGTTTTAAACTTACAAAAACTTTATGCAAAAAGCTCAACATTTCTTATTTGTAAATATTTTCTATATCCCGTTTCCCTGGAGGCAAGAGAAAAAAAACTTTCACTAAAACATTCGGCCAATGCGTACGGCGTAAGCTCCGAGAGTCGCAAGCTGCCGCCCCGCCGAGCGCCGAGTGCCGAGCCAGTCCGCGCGCGGCGCCCGAACAGAGAGCACGTGCTGCCGCCAGCCGGCTCGGCCCGCGAGTGAGTGACAGTGAGTGAGCATGCCCGTGCGCGCTGTGGCCCTGCTGGCCGCCGCGGCCCTGGCCCTCGCCGGCGCGCCTCCCGACCCATGCTACGAGGACGAGCGCCCACGCCGCTGTATCCCCGACTTCGTGAACGCCGCCTTCGGCGCGCCGGTTGCTGCCTCCTCCGGCTGCGGCCGGCGCGGGCCCGAAAGCCTTTGCGACCCGCCCGGCGACCAGCCGCCCGACAGCGCCTGCCGCGTGTGCGACGCCGCGCGCTCCGACCACCGGCACCCGCCCGCGCACCTCACCGACCTCAACAACCCGCACGATGTCACCTGCTGGCGCTCCGCCGCGCTACCGCCCGCCGCCCATGACTCTCCGCCCGACAACGTCTCGCTCACGCTCTCGCTCGGCAAGAAATACGAGCTCACCTACGTCAGCCTGCAATTCTGCCCGAAGGCTGCGCGCCCCGACTCCGTAGCCATTTACAAGAGCGCGGACTACGGCGTCACCTGGCAGCCCTTTCAGTTCTACTCGAGCCAGTGCCGGCGCGTCTACGGCCGGCCCAACAAGGCGACTGTGACGGCTGCCAATGAACAGGAGGCTCGCTGCTCTGACTCGCACCGGCTGGCGGGTGAAGGCTCCGGCGGCGCGCGGCTTGCCTTCAGCACTCTCGAGGGGCGTCCCAGCGCCGCCAACTTTGACATCTCGCCAGTGCTGCAGGACTGGGTGACCGCCACTGATGTGCGCGTCGTCTTCAACCGGTTACACATGGTGAGCGAGGGCGACGAGCCGGACGGCAAGCGGCAAGCGGCGCCGGGCACGCAGCACTACGCCGTCTCCGACTTCGCGGTGGGCGGGCGCTGCAAGTGCAATGGGCACGCGTCCCGCTGCGTGCCGGCACGCGCCGAGGATGGCACAGCGGGCGCGCAGCAGCTGGCCTGCGACTGCAAGCACAACACGGCCGGCCGAGACTGCGAGCGTTGCAAGCCCTTCCACTTTGACCGGCCCTGGGGCCGCGCCACTGCGCGAGACGCCAATGAATGCAAAGGTAACATTGTACTATGTTACTAAGTTTTTTTTAGGATTCCAATACATAAGCTTTGAAAAATATCAGCGGAGAACTTGATGGTGCCTTGAGATACCAAGTGGTAACCATTAGCACGTAGCATTCTTTGTGGATAAACAGAAACTATTAAAATACATATACGCTAAATATTATATCGTCGCCAAGAATGTGGAGACAGATTACTAAATGGGTTATTGGATTATAGTGCAACTGTTTGCTAAAATGAATGCCAACAACGCACGAGCTTACATCTGTGACTCCATTGTTGAAGTGAGCCGTTAATTAATCTAAATTGGGCATTGAACCCGTAAATATTAGATTAATAGTCGCAGGAGCGTATACTTGTTTCATTATTATGTATTACAATACAGTTCCTACGTACTTTTCCTCCTAAACTCAGTGTATCGGAATTATTTTACGTAAGACTGGTTGAAGCACAGACCTCAGAGACGTGAACGTGATTTATGACGTTATCTCCGTCTTGGGGAACGAGCGTCGCATCATTACGAACCAGAGCTTCATTAAATATTTGTTTTTACTTACGATAACAATTGTTTCTTTGTCATAGATTAAACGCTGTCGTAAATGGTACAATAAAACAATGCTAGGACTGCAAGTTTTATCTTGAAGATAAAATTGATGAGCAAAATTTAGCTGAATAAAAAATACAAGTTGTAAATCTACCTTCATACATAAAATATATTTAGATAGTTTTCTGCTCTCATTTGCCTATCGTGATTCATCATCATCGTCATCATCAGCCCTGTCAATCTGCCCGCTGCTGAACATAGGCCTTCCCCATTGCTGTTTAAATATTATAATGATACATAACACGATAGCAGTCGACGCAGTCTGGAGTGGATGGATTTAGTTTTCTATGTTAACAATCTAAATATGTATTACTATTTGCCTACTCTCTGAACAATCATACATTCTTGTTATCACTTCTCTCACTGGGTAGTATTTTTTTCTTTTCGAATCGTGACAGCGCGCCGCCCGCGTCCCCCGCGGCCCCCGCACGTCCCCGCGCCGCTGATAAATCTTGTTTATTATCTTTCTATATTTAATCTGTTTGTAGAGTTTGTTTTGGTTTCAATAGTAGATATCCTCGCCGGCGAGCACACGCGGAAATTATTATCAAAAGGAAGGATCATATTATATGGAAAACATATGCTATGCAACTTAATCCAAAAATTAAACTTGCGAAAACGGAGTCGTTGAAAATTAAACTTTACTACAATAATCGTTACGATTCCCTCTTCAACAGTTCACATTTAAAAAAATAACATCACATATCTCTAAATAAGTGACTACGCATTGTAGGAGAGAATTGTTTTGCTACGACAATACGTCTGTGGGCAGTCGATGTTCATAAAACAAACTATCGGAGAAACAACAAAATTGTCCCCCAGAGTAAACTATCGTGGGAATCTTTGTATTCTTTGAATTCGTGAGATAACAAGCGGAAATGCTAACGACTCGTACTGACGCATAATATCTATTAGTGAAATGATACCAATGAAGGGACGTCCGAGGTATTGGTGACTAATGCAATGACAATTCAGCAAAGATTAACCACGTGCAGCTAGACAATTGCTCGGCGTCCACGCTTCTGCTATCCATTCTTTGATAACTTCGCTCTCTCCTAAAACATTGGTACATCCTCAAAACTATTCAGCTTGTGATGTTAGTGGTTAAGGCAAATCAGAAACAGTTGACACGAGAATTAACATTACAAATTAAGCAAAAATATTTGCTGATTATTTACTAAAAGATTGGTTTAATTGAAGTTCCGAATCGCATTACAAACAAGTGTTTGTGGTAATTAATACTTATAGCATCACTGTGTATGGCCACTCTGGTCGCTGTATCAAACTGTAAAATTACTCAAAACACTCGACATTTTTTGCTAAAGGTTATCTTAGAGTTGATAGTAAGAGGGTTCTGACTGGGAATGTTTCACCTGTACCATTTAGTGAAGAATGTCGAACGTGGTTTATCAGCAGAGTTCTTAGATACCAATGGAATTTACCACAATTTTTACCTGCAAATAATCTTGAAACTAATGTATCATTGAAGCCAAGTTTTTAGCTCTAATTACCAGGTTTTTAAGTCACCGATTAAATGAAAAATTTCTGAGTAAAATAACCTTTACTTCTTACACCATATAAAAATAATTTCAATGAAATGAAATAAAATAGACATCTACAGTCTTATCACAAGTAAGACAAAGTGAGACGGCTAGAAGCTTATGTGTTCCTTCAGCTTATATCCACTAACCCACTCACATTGAAGAGCCTCCGATGGGCTCGAAACTAGTCGGTACCGACACCGATTTGCACGTGACTTAAGCCGACTTTATAAGTATTATAAGTAGCATCCATCCATCCAAACTTTAGCATTTGTAATATTAGTATGATACTTAATTTCGGTGTCTTCTCACCAATAGTATGTGATTCGAAATCCGTTCCTTATTTGAAGAGCTCAGTGATTTCAGAGAACACGCCGCGCCGAGGACTTGAGATTCGTTGACAAACGTTTTGTTTCATGATTCACTTGTTTGTCGATAAATGGTTACATCGAAGGCAATCAAGAGCTATCTTTATTGATTTTCCATACGAGATTATCCAAAGATAGTCCGTTGGGTTGATACCCTAAACTTTATTAATTATCTCATTGCTAAACTTGGATACGTGAACATAAAATGGGATTAGTGACAGAATTATAAAAACGAGAGAAACAACAATGGGTCTTGTATTTTTAAATATTTAATCTTACCTACATTATTCATGTTCATGTTAAAAAAAAAAACTAAAATGGCTCGACGTATCGTTTACGGAGCATAATATTTTAAAAATGCAAAATCATTTATCATCTCTGTTCAAGTTTTCATAAATTTCTGAAAATATAAAATGGCGTTTATTTTCCAAACATTGAAAATGAATTTCAAGTATCGCAGAGTCCGATTTAAGCATGAACTTGAAATCCCGCGATTTGATCTTTGACTTAAACTACTTTTTTTTTTTCATTAAGATGTAAGGCAGTAATGTTGGTAATCGAGGTGTTGGGAGAGTGAAGATTCTCTACTAAGTGTTTCATTAGACTAAACTTTTAGCAATTGGTCCGTAAGCTGTTGAAATATAAATTAATTCATTGCATTTACGAACAGCCAGTCGTTACCTTTTCAAATAGAAGCAAAAGTTTAATTAGGCGGCAACATGAAAGGCTTTGAAGATGTGTAAGCTAGCGCCGTCGGCGACACTGCAGCCTGTCACTTGCTATATTTCCAATAATTCATGACAAAAAAATTATGTTTCAGTAATAATTTTTAAGTGATAGTGAGACAATATTATAAAATGAAATTAATGTTGGTTTCGGAATGACTAACGTTTGTTTGTTTTTGTCTTTACGTGTATTATGGATTCATTTTTAAATTAAAAATGTAACGTAAGTCTACTGAACTGTTTCCAATTTTGTAGATTTGAATCATTCAATTTAGTTTGTTCGAGAAGTGTTAAAGAATGAAGTTCTTCCTTTTTTAAAGTTACAGTTACATTTCCTTCTTCTATCATTCCTTTTTCTCGAGCTTTCACGTTTTTAGACGAAGTATAGTGCGAAAGTTTACTTTCACGTTTTTAGACGAAGTATAGTGCGAAAGTTTACTAGGAAAGTAGGAAGTTTACTAAAGTTTAGTAGATACTAAAAGTTTTAATATAATTCATGAAGCAACTAAATCGAAATGTGATTTGTGTGTTTATTTGAATTCTGCATAGAAGACATCCGTTCCATCTCCGACACCTACGCTTGCTCTATTCAGAGTGCGGCCACACACCTCGACCAATTATTGGACACTAAAGTTGACTTTGGGCCACGAGACGCATATCATGCATGTATCGATGCCGAATGAATGCCAATAAAAACATTTTATCTCTCAATATATAGGGCGCCTATAGATAGACAACCGAGGAATTCGATGTTACAATGAGGTTTTCATTTAGAATGCTACTTTGAAAATTTCTACATTTTAAACCAACAATTTAATAGTGTTAAAATATTTCTGACAGTTGATTAGTTAAATTAATAAATATTAGAGATAAAACGATGCAGCAGGGACTCGCGCTCACAGATAAATCTTTAAAAAGCAATAATTTGTTAGAAGCAATTTACATTTGTATAAATTGTATAGTATCGACCATTAAGATAAGAAAAAAAAAAAACATTTTCTAAAATATAGAAAACAGCGAAGTGTCCGACATAATAGTTTAAGGAATTAGTTCAAAAGTGTTTGTAAATTTATGGTAATTCGTGATCGGCCGACACAAATCGTGCGACTGCTGCGCTGCGTAGGAGTGTCCCGCGCCCGCGCCCGCACGCGCACCCCGCACCCCGCGCCTCCGGAGCTTCTCGTCTGTTCGGTCCGACCACAGATAATGTATACGAAAAAAGTAATAGAATTTTAAAAAATAATTTTTAAATGTGATTGATTATTAATAAATAGGTGTAGAGTTTTTTGCTTCTGTTTATGAACGGACAATAAAAATAATCGACGTGTAGATATAAAAGAAGATTTCGATTATAATTATTGAGATGGAGAGTATCCTCGTTCACTGCACATACGTCCATAGCATCATCATCATCAGCCCAGGGTAATTTTAAAAGCATTTCTAAAGTTTTCAGAGTAAATCATCAAGTTTCGATATGGCGTATATACATATAAAACCGAAAAAAGTAGGGTCGTTAGCGCGCGCCAGTTTTTACCGCGCGCACTCTGTTGATCGTTTTAAAAAACAAACATGTCGCGAGGTCACGTGGAATTGGCCGTTTAAGCTGATACCCTGTTCCAATAAAAAAACCTGACGATTATTTTCTAAATGATTTAATCACTCAGATGGTCTCGGTCGCGCTTCTAGATTTAGGGTTACTGACATATAATTGTCAACTGTTTTACTTGTGAACGAATGTTGGATGATAGCCAGTGATATTCCAACAAAATCTGTTATTTCTTTTTGGATAACAACATTTACACATTTCTTTTTTTATTCGCGAAAGAGAAGCTTTCATACAATCAACCAGGGCATTTTATTGGAAAGTTTTACGTCTTTTTGCTCTATACTTTGAAATGTGAGATGTTGATTTTTGATAGTCTGCGCAAGCACATTGTTACTAGTAATGTTGAAAATAACTAGACCTTAGTAAGTTTAAGGATGGAAGAAAACTAGAACGTGCTAACCCTAATAAGAGATAAAATCATTTTATTACAACGTTTTAGTGTTACGAAGATGTGTTGTAGTGGTGTACGGCTGGGCGCGAGATTTATTTTATTGCTGCGCGTTGCCCACGTGTGGGGTTGATAATGCCGAGATATTTGTATCCGATTGTTTTATAGTCGGCAGAGAAATACGACTGTTTATCTAACGACTGTTTGTCCACTTTTTCATGTCGTAAATTGTTTTCATCCTGAACTAAAACAGTCAATTTTAACGGCTTAATAAAGACGGATTCGAAATTTTCTACCGTTTGATTCGTTCTTAACTGTTACAATATACTTACATTACATTTTACTCGAGATCCTCTACAGCACGCCTTGTTACAATTTATCTCAGACATACTTTATTAAATTCTCTTTTGTGAAGTTGTCAAATGAATCGCTCCACCAGGTTGAACGCTCAGATAATTTGCTATGTTTAAAGTACAAGCTGATTTAACCTTAAACAGAATCAGTCTTCGGAATGCGGCGGCGTGGGCGACCCGCGGCGACCAACAGTCTAGTCTCGGAATCGCCATAATCAGAAACACTAGTGTTCATTTACTCCCCACTTGGGTACTATGTTGACTATGTCATAAAAATCTCTAGACCGCCTAAAATTCTTTTGCATGTCACTGTTTACTTCACTACTACATGGGGATACGGAAAGGTAAAGTTTACAAATAAATGTAGTCCCATTTGCTGTAGAATTAGTATCATTGTTTTGTTACAATATTCAAAACTAATTAGAGTAGCCGATCAATCCAAAGTGACTCTAGGTCTCCGATAAGAGTCCCTTTGGATTGAACTCCTTAGAAGTATCGCGTCGACTCGGTCCAGGTCAATACCTGCAGCTTTTATCCACAAACGTGGGATTGATTTTCCACAATTCTACACGGCTTGCGCGTATTTTGCATGTCCTTACAGATAAAAGCTCTTACAGATATTAATATTCGAAACGTGTTTAATGTACAAATCGTTTATACAGCTAATTCAATATGGCAATCTTTTTTGCATTATGCGCTCCGCACGCCGATGTCGTCAGTTGCGTGCTGCGTGTGTTTGTTTGCTCTCATCGACGCGGCGGCGGCGTGTCCGCGCGCCTCACGTGTTTATATTCACGCTAATGATCCCCGACAGGCGAGTGCCAGTATCAACATCATTTGAATACCTCATTGCGAATGTATCCCCTCCCTCTTGCCGCTGCTCGCGCCCTCTCTGAGCTTGATAGGCCAACACCGCACTCTACAGATTGTTTATTTATTTATGTATTTTCTAACGATATCGTTCAGATATTTAGCGTCGGGTGAAGGCGATGTTCATTTGTATCGTCACGTGATAGGTAATTCAAACTGAACATATACCGATATCTGCAAGAGAAGTAAGGCACTAGATGACTACTGGTCTTCGATGCGCATTATGAAGCCTACACGTCCCGCACTTCCATCGCTTGCACCGAGAGCAGATAGATAACGTTTACAATCTGCGCAATTAAACTAGTCTTAATTTATCAGCGTGACGGTGTGAATAGTTGTAATTCTTTGTCACGCGCTCTGCACGCCGCACGCTGCACGATGCACGCGGCCGCGATGTCGTTGTACTAATTGGTTGACGAGCGAGGCGCTTTCATCGCTGCATTATTTATGTTCACTTTCGTTAGGTTGTTATCGTCCAACGAAAATAGCGCCCGCATCGCTTCGTGCTGACTGACGTATGTTATTTATTATTATAGACGATCATAATATGGGAAGATCATACTAATAATGCCAAAATACGATTATCAGCAACTTAACATTTTATAAATTGTACGATGTCATTCAAAGTTTATGCAAAAGACCCGTCTTCTTCCACCTCCTTCAGTATGTTCATTTGGTGTTTACAGATTGGTGGCCAGAACATTGCTCCAGGTCTAAGTAGCCGGCAATGTTCAGTCCATTATTCTAATAGCTGTAATGCCCCTTTCATTTATTTAGTCGTATCAATTGAAAGCGGGTCGCGGAAGTAATAATTCATTCATTTTGTTTGTGCGACTGTCACTCCGTCGCCGGGGGATTGACAGTGTGTGTTTTGTGCTACTAACTATTGACATCTTTTTAGCGACTTTAAATCTTAAGCCGGATGTACTAAAGGTGATTGTGGCCTGTATTGTGTCGACATTGTTATGGTTTTGTAGTTTAACGTCATTGTAAATGGTAATGTGACAATATAATTGATTTAAGGAGGCACCACCCGCCCACCGCGGGACCAGTTTGAGGTTAGAATATTTTTTTTAAGGTATTTTTGTGATGTTTGGTGACAATCAGCGCCGTGTCCTGCGGCGCCGACCGCACCTCAAGGTAGTAAGGCACAATATTAGACCACACATTGAATTTCTCACTAAAAGAATTAGTAGGACGAGGTAAAAGGAGATAAATATTTTAGCTTCCAACTGTTTGTTTTGTAAACTTATTGTTTACTTGATTTTGTAAACACAAATAAAGATTGTGGACATTTTAAAACTAACTGTGGGATGTATTTTCCCTGTGGATTTGTGGACCATTGTGTCATTTGTTGCAATAAGTTCAGATTATTGTATATTGTAATTTCTTATTTTTAAATAATTTTAATGGCTATACAGACTCGCGGGCCGTGTTCTTTCTTCCTGTGTACATTTTGTATATTCAGTTCAGAGTCCTGAATGTATTTGTTATCTATATCTACATACACAACTATATATATTTAATCTTTTTTAAGACAATGGGGTGGCAATGTTACATGGCTTTCTGGATTCAAGCCAGGCCTTCTATGATCGCTCCGTCTCGGTTTCCGATCGCTTATCTCTATTATTTAGTAAACTAAACTCTGTGAAGGAAAGAAATAAAGAATACCTCACAGACAGTACAGTTAATGTGAAAATAATAATAATTACAAAGTCGAAAATCAAATCTAGATACGTGAGCTTGTAGTTGTTATTTACAAGTCTTCTAGTTACTAAATAATAGTACTTAAAACAAACTGGGCTAATGTTCTGTACACTCGATCTTATAGCGCGGGCACTGGACACCGCTCACTTAGACCTTAACGGCTGAAAGCAAAAGTTCAAGGGTCAAGTCTTGACATATTTAAAAGCATCATTTTATTCAAAACCCCAGCAGCTGTATGTTTCCATTCCATCAGGAGAATCATGTTTTGTGATAGAAATAACTTTTTCGCACAACTTATTTCTTAAAACACCGTTTTTATTATGCAAAAGGCTTTTCTATCCATTTAAAACGTGCGCAACGTTGCGGCAATTAAAAGACGTTTACAACAACACAAAAAGACAGCAAACGGCGTCGACTATTTAGGTTTGCCATCAGTATGAAAAAAACGGTGAGTATAACAGTCGAGTGTTGCCTCCCTTACTATGCAACTTTCAGTACGTTCGTGCAACGAAAGCTCCGACGACGTCCCGTTACAAAACACGTCATAAATCGTCCAGGGGCGGCGTCAGCGGCGGCGGTGGGCCCGGAATAGCCCGGTTATAGTTACACGCTAGTTATTATGTTGGGGGAGGATTTATGAGATCTGTGTCGCCTCATATCAGCCAGGAGCAGGCACGTCGGCTGATAAAGATTCACTTTCATTGCTTCCTGGCTTCGTATTGTGTTAGTATTCATCGAAATATATATATATTCCACTAAGAAATTCTGTACATTTTTTTTATTATTAAAGATAAAACTAGAAATTTTTACGTTGAGGAAATACAGTATATATGTTAGCGGTTCTGTCGGTCTTGGCACGGTAAATGGAGTCAAATCGTGTCAACAGTAGTGCGAGAAACTGTTAAGTTAATCTAGATAGACCGTTACAAGTCCTAGACAAGAAATTAGGCAGGTCCGTACGCCCACGTGCAAGGTCTGACTACTTTATATCGCAATTCCTCCGTCTCACTTCCGTACACGTGGGACGATTATTTTGTACAGTAAGGGCGCGGACTCGGCGACGTGGACCAACTGGTACTCTGACTTTTTGTGTCTTAAAACATCTTTCAGACTACAAATGTTTGAACCCGTAACATTAGTTGAGTTTAGCATAGATTTTAATTTAAAACAGAAATTATATAAGCCCATGTGTAAATTTTCCTATGTAAAATATTTAAGCAATTATCAACTCTTTATAGTAGGAACAGTCAAAAAAGATATATCACTTTTTTCTATATTCCGAACACACATAGCATATATTTGAATACAATGCCTAAGTAGTTAAAATGATTGCCATCGAGAACAGACACGTAGAGAATTAAATATTAAAATGGATCGTATTGTTTGTTTTACGCGGGAATTTTAATGAGTCATTCACGTTGACAGATTGGAGGATTTACGGTGGCCGAAGGCGGTTATCTTCTTTTTTTAAAATGATAAGCAGGCAAAGGCGGCTTCGCCATGGGGCCGAGTGGACATTTTTTTAAACCACAGAGTGCACAGTGGGCTATCTTCGTAATAAAAAATACGACGAGCACAGATACATAATTGTATTTCTTTATTTCTTATCTTGTAATTTATAATGTGTACGACGTTACTATAAAAATCATTACAAGTTTTTTTTTCAAAATAAATTTCTTTAATCATAGTTTTATCGTTTGTGAACTTTGCGTGTACATACAGGTAGACAATAATCAAAATGTAAAATAAACATTGTCTGCACAATTTGAACCTTAAATATAACGCGAGCAAAGCAACGATCTGGAACATCTTAGAATTATAGGGTAATTTAGTTTATTAATAGCTTAATATCCGTACCCTCGCTTAATTTGTAAATATTGAGCGCTCATTTGTTAACGTGCGATGTTCGCAGCTGCTGCCGGCAGCCAGCATCCCGCCACCAACACCCCAATTAGTAACATCGACATTTGCAACGATGACAATACAAAATGGCCGCCCCCGCTCCGACTGTCACACGCATCGAATTCGCGCGCATTCGGAGCCATTGTTATATTCCTGTGATCATTTGCTAGAATCCGTCCGCTCTCAAATAAGGACAGATAATTCGATATATGAATGGAGTTAATTATTGCGTTTATTTATTGTATCCGTTTCATTCGGCTCGCCCCCGTTTTTATAGTATTCGCCCCAAATATAATGGGACCTCGGGGTGCGCATTTAGGGATACTGATTTATTCCCCTCGCGTACCTCCATGCGGCAATTTGGCATTTAGGTGGCACAAAGGAGGTTTTATTGAATGGTATTTGGTGAAAAATTTAAGTCGAAATGTCAGACTTTCAGGCTGTAATAATTTAAATTAATGGAAACATGTATACCATGAACTGTAGTTTTAAACTATAACTAGTTCTCTTGGGTTCTGTTCAAAGTAACTGCGCGGGATCTCAGATGGGCATGAAACGAAATACTATAGATAGTTATAGATAATTTTTAGATTATATTTGCGCTACGGCCCGTTTATCAGGTATGCATTAATTTCATTCAATAAATCAGAGGCGATGTCGGGAGGCTATTAGGTAAGGCCTGGACCGCTCGCGGCAATCGACCAGTGTAAGTGGTCTCTTATGACGGTGATGGATGACAGATTTGCTCCCGGGAGGACCTTACAGTATCACGGAATAGAATTACCATCATAATAAAATATCTGCCTCCGCGCGGGCACCTATGGGAATAAAACCGGAGCAACTGTGAGCTTCATTGACGCGTTACTTCGTGCCTTTTGTATCATTGCTTAAGATTGTACTATGATTTAAAAAAAATAGACACGTGTAACATCTCTACTGAAAATGTGTATTTATTACTGTCTCGCTATATTATTAATTATTAATTATCAGCAAAATGTAAAGAAGTTCAAGTCAAAATCAGTATTACCAACCATGTTACCTTTCGTCTTTGACCGATTAAAAAAAAATGTTATTTTTATTCTGTGCCGTTCGTGACGTTGACGTTTAGGAGCGCGTGCGCGCACCGCGCTCGCGGATTATCGCCGCACCACAGAGCACCGGCACCTCGAGTGCCCGCCGCCCCGTCAACCTTGACATTGCAATCACGACTCTAACTCGCAACTCCAAGGTTCAATTACTTACGTATAATATCAGAATTTACTTTTGAAAATGGAATGCCTTAGTAAAGATATCTTATGTTTTTTCAAGACAACTGTAATTCTAAAATCGAATCTATTCACATGAATCAGAGTGTATTTTACTTTGTCACAATGTGTTCAGTGAGTCGCTAGGACGCGTGTCTACGCATAATATCATTGGCATACACTTCTCGGCGATGAATTGTCAACTTTGTCGGAAGCAAATGAATATAAGCCTTAATACTAAAGGTAAAAGGTTTATTGTATGCACAAATTAGTGTGATCGGGATATTTTCTTTAGAAGCTAAAAAATCCTTTGACGCAATGAATGATCTTCGGCCGGGAACACGAAATTATTATTAAATGGAATAACTTCATCTGTTGGCTTGTTTTCTATTGAGGTAAAGACGTTTTGTGACTTACGTCGACTTAAAACATTTTTAGGGTGATTTTTAATACTCGATTGGCTTGTAGAAATATTACTAGTTTAGAATTTTACATTTTATCGCGTAGATGAGAATACTTTAATTGTATTTAAATCTATGAGTAGGTACTTCATTGTAAAGTAACTTTTGTAACAAAAAGAAAGGGCATTTTTTTATTTTAGACAGATTGTTACGTTTTTTGACCACTTTACTATGTTATACATTAATTGACATTTGAAGTAAATACTTAGGCGTACAGTATTTCGGTGAGAAGAAACAGCAAGTATAACGTGCAGTGTTCATGTACGACGCGAACAATGGCGGATATGTTGCAGCGCCTAAGTAATGAGGTGCGCTGTGCCAGTGACGTCATTGTAATGCACGTTAGCCTTACGTCTGTAAAAGCCCGCTGCACTCGAGTATTCTTGGCTCTTATAGAGAACGCGAGCACACATACATAACAATCTCGTTATCTTTACCATGTAGATCTATGTCAATCGACAGTACATGTTTATATTGGCAACTTGTTAATAATACGTCTGTTGTAACTCAAAAACATTTCATATATAAGTATGTTGGTTGTAAAAAGTTCAATTGTTTCTAAGCAATAACATTGTCGCAATCTGGAAATCTTTCACGTTAAGTATAGAACAGTTTACTCAATCTCCGAAATACACTTAAAGCCAAAAGTTGGTCGCGCGGCAGCGAGTCGCCGCCAGGTGCCGCTCAGCCGAGCAACAGTTAAGTGCCGGCAACTTAACGGAACTGAGAATTGAAAAAGTTACGAAGTTTGTTAACTTGAGACTAGAGTTTGAATATTTGTTGACATTCGAGTACCGAATGAATATTCGCAAGTGTTGGTACTCAACGTGTCTGTACCAGTCGTCTAGTTTTATTTGGATTTATTATATTTTACTTTGAAGTAAATGTTTCTATTTTAACTTGTATTGCATTTAACGTACTCGTGTTACATAAAATACGTAAGATTGTACACTGTGCATCCAACGAGACATCATCAATGGCAACCCTAAAAGGACCAGCCGCGACGGAGGCTGGCAACAACGGGAGGCCTCGTCTGAAAGCAGGGCTTTTTATACGCGAACATTGCCTGCGACTCGTTAATTTTTCAAAAGGCCCCGTGAATACCGCGTGACGTCACAACACGCGCGCCTCATTTGTTTTCAATTATGTTCCTTTGTGTATCTGTGGGTTTCAGGATTTTTAGACTATGGAACAATTATAAAATGTTGCTCTTCTATACAATATTTATGTGTAACTTTAAACTCAACGGTGAGGTAAATAATATCTATTCATGACTTACTAAAACGCGTTATTTCCTATAAAAGTGTTTATGGTAAGCGACTAACAAGTTCGTATGTGGCCGTGTGTACACAGTCGTTGCCTTAATTTAGACAATATTTCGCGGACAATTAGTCCTCTAGTACATTTATAAACAGGTCAATAGCAAGGTTGACATTTTAAACACTTGGTCTTAAAATAGTCGAGAATAACAGAAAAGCGACATAGGTTACCTAGGTCGCTTGTAGCGGGAAGTGGCGAGGTGGGATTTGATATTCGGTGGACACCGGCAATAAACTTTACTGCCGTCCCCATTTCCCGCGCTTTCGCTAACATCGTAAAATTTTCTATTTGCAACAAACGTATAAAGAACATTCAAATAAATTATTACGCATCCCTGTGTGGGTGTTCAAGTCGACTATCAGCTAATCATCTTAAAAACGCTATCTTTTTTTGATATCTTTTTTGACAAGCACACAGGCTACCAATTAAGTATTTTTTTAAATTCCACTCACACAGAACAGAACGAACACTTCACATTGCTTGTTTCATTCTTCCTTGTACTATGCGAAAAACCTTACGCAGTCAAATTTTCTATGCAATTTGATACCCTGCATTATTGTGTAATTGAAACTATTAATCTTGTATTTATTATCTTTGGACACACGCAATAAAAGTTGCCGCTACCATAGACAATATTTATTGGTCAATATCGTAGTGGCGGGAGACGCGGCGGGATTGCGAAATTAGTTGCGTTGTGCCATAGAGCATGGCTGAGTTAATCTGTTACTAATATAAAATGTATCCCGTGAAAGAATATATTGGCGAATAATTGAGAAGCTGTCGACTGGTGGTATAATATTTTATGCAAAGAAGGCGCACGGTAAATGCTAATGCAGGCGAGGACTCGTCTTGTTGCGCGGACTTTATGGCTGCAGGTGACAAGCGGCACAGATATACTTCAAGTCAGGAATATCAGCGGGGTTCATGCAAACGTATTAAGGAAGC
>JAODUI010000004.1:7320833-7335244 GCA_027563995.1 Papilio gigon | reverse complement strand
TAGACTACCGATCTAGCGGTCGTAGGTTCGAATCCCGTCGCGTTCAAGTTTTACTATTGACGTTCTAGCATTGAAGGAAAACATCGTAATGTCTTTAAATATCAGCATAAAAACAAATATGTGAAATGAACTAACCCGCACTTGTCCAGCGTAGGTGACCTAGTCCCCATTAATATAAAGTAGGCTCCGAGTGCCTGAAAGAGGAAGTATACTGAGCCGATGATGTTTCAAAATAGGTTGTATACAGAGATATTTTACATGTTATAAACTTAATTTCTGTATGTTGCGTTCGTCACAAAATATTGAAATTATATTAACTTGCTTACTACCATTATGCTGAAGGATTTTTAACGTAAATTTAACTTTCTCCTAGAGAAGTTAAGGCTCTTGAGTCTTATTTAATTACTTCCCCTATCCAGTAAATTAGCTTAGCGCAGCATAAGTCGAGTCGCTCCGCCAACTCCTCTCACGCTAACTTACTGTTAAGTTTAGACTAAGCGAACAAGTATCTACTGAAGGAAAAGTTTCATAATCCGTTAAAAATTAACTTATTCTTGCTACTACTGTATAATTAAAACTGACGTGTGTTGGCAAAATTTGAACAGTCCGTTGAACTGTACAGTTCTTAGTTTTGCTTACACTCATATTGTACAATCCGACTGTTCAGTTTACACTGAATGTGTGTATTTGGACTACCATAAAGTAGTCTAAGACACTCTGACGAATATATACAACGAATTTAATTAATATTTGAATAAATTGAATACACTAAAAAAACTTTTTTATCTAGACTATTAAGATGTATGAACGACTTGAAACTGCACGAGAAGTCAGCCCGTGAAATAAGAAAGAGGTAAATTGTTTGTGCATAAATCATTAGATAGGTCAATACCTGTACCTTCCAGTCATATTTGCATTGTGATCGCCTATCTGTACATAGTATACACGTGGCTCCATAACTGCGCGATTCGTGAAGTCATCCAATCTAAGTTTGAAATGTTCAACAAGCTGCGTGAACGTAAAGTGCGATTAGTTTTAGATGGAGTACATTTACGAGGTCCAAGCGCAGTGTCGGCGAATGAGCAATTAAGTCGGAATGAGCCTCGTTAACTATTTTATGTTGCGCTGAAAGCAACTGTGTATGTAAAAGTACCGCATTTTGCGGCGACTCTTCCTTGCCCCGAGATCGCCGGGATTGTTATTGCATCCGTCGGTTTGTGAAAGTAGTCATTATTATGTGTAAAGGTATTTACTGTTACCATCATTGTATACCTCCCGCTCTCCTTGCAGACGCACCGCATTGATCACACGTCATTTCTGTTTTATCAGGACACCTTGTACGTACGTATCTTCAGTTTAAACTTTTGACACTATTAAAAGACTTAAATAACCGTGTCATTCGCTCCGTCCGCACTGAGAAAACAAGCGCGTCAGCCATGTCTCTTATATTAGGCATTTAAATTCGAACTTAAAGTAAGTTGTTCATCAAACTACATACAAGTTTATTCGCATATTGTGCCACGGAGCGCCGACTGGTACAGGTGACCGCAGCGCCCTCCCCCGCGTCTGCGACTCCGTTCTGCCTCCTGACCACACTGAATACCGCGGTGACCTCTTGACGCGGGCATTAAAGTAGTTATAATTGTCTACGTATTATACAGAGACCTGAACGCTTTATTCGCTTATTGTTATGCTCCGGATTAGATATCTATAGATTACACAGCTATGGTTAAATTTTTAAGTTGATCGTTTTTTATAAATCACATCATCCATAGGTGAAAATCATATAGAAATCTTTTCGACACTGTATGAATCAGCTCGGTGCAGACAGACAGGTGCTCATTTTACATAGTGATAGTTTTGTGTAACTAGTAATTATTTATAATTGAAATGTGCGGTCAAACGATTAGGGTAGAGTTTCACTGCGGCGGGTGTGGTTACGATAAATACCTGTGACCGCAGATGTGCTGGCAGGAAGCTCGTTTGTGGTTTAGTCTCAGTTCTATAGACACATAGTATTAATGCCATTGCAATTTAATATATGTTTACCTAGCAATTTGAAAAACACACAGTGTATGTGAGAAAGGTTCGATGGAGAAATTTGGCTCAGTTGTACGACACAAACTGGAAGAACGCACTACTACTTACCAATTTTTTTTTTATCTCGAGTTAGTCCTTCATAATTTTATACACGAGTTAAAAAATAATCCGAGAGATAAGTCGAGGCTTGTTAGAGCGCTCACTTCATTATGAATAAGCAGCGACCAACAAAGGGCTAATCGCTTTCCCTTTAAAACGAAAGCCTTGTAGTCGAGCGCGATTACGTAGACGGCAGTAATTACATGGTAATGTTCGGAATATCTCAGGAATTACGGCGATTAAGGAAACACTTTTGTTACAAAACCTGCTGCCGTAAGCTACTCGGACTGTCGGATGCCTCCCTTGTTGCTATGGAAACAATATTGTTAAGAAGATCGCAGATAAAATAGTGGTTCGATTCGCGTGTATTTTACAATGACTGTTTTAATTTTTAAATTTTGTTTAAAGGACACGTTATTACAGGTCATTCACCATTTAATTTACCATACCATACATACCATAAATTTGATTTGAAAAATTGAATTTTGGAGCGAAAATTTATAATCTGATCGTCTTTTTTTTTAAATAACTTTTTTCTTTGAGGTGAAAAATCAGTTACAGTACGCGTGTCCCACAGATTGACGAGATCAATTACTGACACGTAATTATATTACCGATGCGACGCCTCCGTCCGTCTACACGAAATATTCTAATTAACTTGTTACTGCATTACAGCTGAGAGTGTCGGCAGTGTCGGGAGCCTCCGGAGAGCGGGAGTGGGGGGGGGGATATTGCGGAGCACATATCACTTATGCCTTCAAAATTAGATCTAACACTAGGTAATTGAATTTAAACTACATCTTCGTATATGTACCGGCGAGGTTATGTAGAGTGACATTTATAACAGTATTTTGTACGACACAGTTTTTCTGTCAGTGGGAGAGACAAAGGTCAAGTTACTGTTGAGTCAGAGATAGAAATGTTTTAAGTACAAAATACTTGCATAATTGCTCCGTTCTGGACGCTGTGGCACCTTCTCGCAGTCATTAGAACATTCATTTTACCATCTCAATTCCAAGTTACATTAGTAGGACTAGTTTATCTGAGATAGGAAAGACAAGACTGAGATGACGATCTGGAGGACATGAACCTGATGGGACTGTGCGCGGAATAAGGAGAGGGAGATGATGAAAAACAATAGACGTTATCATACACTTATTCTTTTGTGTCAATCGTGACGTCAGGTTCACTAATCGCCCTTCAATTGGTGTCGAATCGGTGAACATTACTCGGTGTAAGCGACATTAGTGATGTAGAGCGTGCAGGTTGCACAAGCCTCATCATCGCTAATTGACGCCGAGGTAATTAATTCTCGAGATCGTCACGGACCCGTCACGTCGACGCCTCACGTGATTAATGACCGCTTTAAACTTTTCCGCGTGTTCCAATTTCGATATAGTTTTTTTTTCATTGCGGCGGCGTGTTTAGCGGCCAGGTGCTACTGTTTGATACGGATAATTAAAACACTAGTTTATCTTGTTTATTCATGAAAAAAGAGACATCACTACTTTAGAGGAAGCGTGATGACTCAATGCGTGTATGAACGTGAATTTTAATATAAAAGTTTGCAAATTTACATTGTAATATTTACCAAACGTGGAGGTTATTAAAAGCGCATACGCTAGTTAGGAATAAGGTATAAGCAGGACGTATTAATTCAATAATTTATCGCGCACGTTTATTGTTTCGTTGTGTGCGTAAATTATATGAATTTATAGGCGCAATAAAATCTATTGAATACAGCAGCGCGCTCTGGCGGCGCGGATGAACAACTTAAATTAATTTATTGTACTTTGGAATGTACAAAGCGGTTGTTTATTCAATATTTTCATATTAATGCAATGTGAATGCTTTATTAAAATATACTGGTTTTCGCATGTGACTCCGTCCGCGCAGAGTTAAATATACATAATTTGAAGATATCCTATAAGTTTTCCTTCGCCACCGTCTAACTATGTTCTGTATAAATATTTTAAAGACGTAGATTGTGTTTAATAAAGTTAAAAGTTCATTGACCCGAAGGGACGACTGCGCGGCTGCTGGCCACCCGAAAGTAAACAAAGTTTGAGTCGAGGATGGCTCGCTCGCTTGTTGACAAAATTCCTTATTGCTTCGTAGATATGTTAAATTAACGTATAGATAATATTTAAGTATGTCTAAATGTAATATAAAATTGTTTAGCTAGTAATTAGTGATATAATTGAGACGTAGTAATAGATTTGCATCAATTGAACCGATTACAAGAATCAAATGTACTTAGGAATTTTAAAGTTTTATTCTTTAAAGTCAGGACACATGGGGTAAGATTATTGTTAGTTATATAGAATAATTTCAAAGACGTAGCAAATCCTTGTCTCGAAGCTTTCTTTTGGAGTACGTTAAAAGAGACGTAAGGAGTCCGACATCCAGGTAGTTAGCGCGCCATCTCGCGTTCGCTTCGTCCATTTTTTTCTTAAGATCCGTTCGAGTCGTCGGTTCTGAATGGTCGACGATTTACGGCAGACTTCGCGTCAACAAAAACCGAATCGTTTTTTTTCTTATTTTCATTTCTTTTTATTTGAAATACGAACATGACTGGCCATTCATAAAAGTTGCCTAAATTCCTCTTGTTATTGAACGATTTGTGGTGCATTTCTTAATAAAATTTCTTCTCAATGGCAATAAACATAAAGTCTACGTTTGTTTGATTATGTCACACTTTCATGTTCATTTTTATTGCATCCAAATGGTTTATTTAGGACGGGGATTATAGGTGCATTGATGTGTCAATAGTATTAACAGAATTATTTGTGGTTTGACAAAATAAAATTTTGAATTCAAGAATGAAATGGCGGGAGGAAGTATTGTGTTGGATTTTAGTGCCTCGATACCTAGGTAGTTTGTAAAGAAACGATTGATGACACTGAAATATTTTACAACTTATTTAAAATCAGCTTCCGCTGCTATTGACAAAATATTTGTGAGTTACCAAGTAATTCTTAAAGTAGAAACTTGGCGCAGCGGTCAGTAGAAACGTTTTTGCTTTTTATGCAAATTGAAAATATTCAGCCACTCATTGAGATTGCATTGAGGCTCACCCTTAGTTATCAATTAACGACTGAGTGAGACATTTAAACATTAAGATGTATAACTATTTTCCCTTTTTACTTGTCTCTGAAAATAAAAATTACCAATCGTGACATTCGTATAGTTAATGCCAAAATTCAGTTAACAATGTTCAAACCAAGCTTCAACATGAGAGCAGACGAGCCGGCGTAACAGTTCGGTGTAACATCGTTACTTGCAATGTAAACATTTACTTGTTTGACGTCGTGTTGCTCGCTTGCTCCGATTGAGATTTACGTCCGACAGATCGCTGATAACGTTGTAATAATTAGTAACAAGAATATTTTAAGGTGAACCATTTTTATAATAATGATAAAGGAGTATTTTTCTATCAGAGGAACTGCAGCATTCATAAAATTATTGGGAGGGAGTAAGGGGATTTTTCTTTAATTACGTACATCGTGATGTAACATCTAACATGAAACTGATTGAATATAATACGCCGAATATGCGAATGTAGACGTCTTTAGATTGGAGATATAATCCAGGTAATGAGGCGCGCGGAGTTAAACGAGACTGGTAACTGTCAGAGCAGTGTATCGCGCATTGTTCCCCGGCTGGGCCGGAGCATCTCAAAGTCCCTGAGATAAACAAACATACGCCCGGCTTCTGTATTCAACGGATGCGGAGATCGTAAAGCCATGTTTTGTTCACGAGCCCTGGATTATCTTATGCGAGTTGTCTCGCTTTGTTTCTTGTAAAGTGTTACGTTTATTTGCGATAAATTATGAGATATTAATCTGCATCAGTGTAAATAGAATATCCTACTATACTAAGTGTTGCCGGGCGCATGTTTACATTCTTAATGTAGCCGGGGGGCGGCATATGTACGAAAACCTTTATCATTGTTTATTTAAATTGATTCATTTACATAACGTTGCTTTACTTGTATAAATATTTAAACAGCCGTATGAATGTGATTTGCCATTTGCAGGTTTGTTCCTACACTCAGACAATAAAGTATTGGCTGTAATTCGAATCTTGTTTATTATGAGATATGAAACATATTTCGGAACATTGTGTTACCTGTCTCGCTCTTTTGCGTGCTTTCTCCCTCTGGTTTAGCACTATCTTGTTAGATTCGTGAACTCCAATAAAAATATATCATTAGTAAATTAAGTATTTCAATGCCCAAATGTGATAATTATTTTACTGAATAAATTTATAAAACGAAAAGTCGTGTTTGAACAGAGCTTAGTTTATCAAATAATTAGACATTGTATGGAGTCATTGTGGGGGTTTCTTTGTACAAAAAGTATGCGGTTTATACATTCCGCGTCTTCGGAAAACTAGTAAAATGTGAGTTTATTAAACGCTGTCGTGACTACACGAGTTTCGTCACATTTTATATATAGAACGATCAAACGATCTCCGACGAAACGTCAGTCGGTCCGTCTGTGGTTGCGGCGCGCGACAGTGTGTGTCCCGCGATGATTAGTGCCTGTTTGTGTTATTCTTTATTATGATGTATGCTTTTGTATTTAGTTCCACTTGTTATGTTATTTACGGCCGAGATACATCGACGGAATACAACGGATTGATTTCATTCTATTGAACGCATAGTATAAATATATTTTGTACATAATAATAATGTTTGTTACATGTTTTTCCAGATCAATCTTCACTGTAGTATCTCTCAGTTAAATTCTCACGAGTACGGTGGAAACCTTTTTATATTATCAAATGTAATTTCACTGGAAACACGGGTTAAGACATTTGGGAGGGCCGCGGCCGGGCCGGACAGAATGAAAGATTTACAAAAATCTGCCGAAGCGACCCCTAGTTAAGGGCCATAAATCTTACCCGGATCTACCTCGTTACCCTTATCGCGGGGCTGCTGTAATATAGTGCTTACCGCTTTGTAATAAGGTGCAAGAGGAATTCCACTCGAGTTAATGTAATTCCCTGTTCCCGCTCAATTGTCCGGGAAGACTGATGGCGATATAATTGTCGGCGTGCGGAGAGCATTTCGTTTTGGACTTGTGTAGATTGATAGTCGTATGTTCACTGTTTGCTTTCAAACATTACTCCTCGTACAACGTTTGAATTGTTAATAAACAAAATCACTTACAGGAAACCGTAAGAGAAATTGAATTTTACTCTTAGATTTCCTGTAAATTGAAAGTAACTCGGTTTGTTAATCCGACTTCTAGTTCGAACTTGCGAGTCCTCCGATCGCACTCTTGAAAGCAGCCAGGTTCATCATTCATGACTACTATCCTAAATCGTGTCAGATGTTAGGCAATGAGGTAACAAGTGAAACCAAATAATTTAAGTTATGTATAAAAATGCCACTTTAAAACATGGCAGAGACGTACAAAAAAATACTTCTAGTTAAAAGACATCGCTCGCCGAGTAATAAAAATGCCAAGTCTCCTTCATGCATCAAACGTGATAATCATATGATACGTTACCACAAACTATGTCATTTTTCGCGGTAGCATCATTAGGTGGGATCGTATTGTTTTTCCCTATATTTGGTTGTGTGCGGCCGAGCGCGGCGCCGGGCCGGGGCGGGGGCTTGGGCGGGGGCGCGGGGAGCGCTCATTATGTCCTGGATCTTGTTGATTGTAATGACATGGGTTTGTCTGTGACCGCACCTTGACAGCGTACCGACAGCAACATTATTTGTGTCAAAAACAACTGACAAGCATGTTATTACGCAATTTGTCTAAAGGTAAAATTATATCAGTTCCTTATACGTTCACCATCTTTTGGCAAGTCGCCCGAGTGTCCGCACTTACGAGTCTGTTTACTGTCTATCTTATATTTAAAATACATTCTTTATTATATCAAAACTGTGTAAACAACTAGCGACATCTTGTAATTTGTGTTTGGCAACTTTTGCAACATTTAAATTGACACTAGAAATAAAACATTGTAATGTTGGAACAATTGATTACTGATTTTCAAAAGGATGACCGATATGTATTCAACTCTAGACCAATTATGTAAACAATATTTGTTTTACATTATTGTTATTTGTTTTATGAATTAGAGCCAGTACATTTGCGGACGGTACCCTGTTCCGGGCGATGCGCCGCGCTGCAATCATCGTTCCACAATCCCTGCGTTATTATTGCTTTGGCAAAAACACTAATAACCTATTGTGTTGTGAATGGAGAGAAACAATCGCGGATCTCGACCGCAACGTTTTTCGGAAACGATTTGTAATTTTGTACGAAGACAATCCGTCGCGCGTCACTAGGTCGAGTTCAGTGAGCAGGCAGCTGTTGGAAAATATTCATAAGTTCTTTGTTTCCACTAATTCCCTATTTATCCTATTTACCCAACACAAAACAATTTATTCATTGTCCAAGCGAAACATTAGTTCGTGTGTCGCGGAAACATTCAGCAGAACACTAATAGCTCATGCAAATTTATTTTTGTTACTGGCAATGTTCTGAACTGTGACGCCGCGGGGCGCGCTTGTGTGCACTGTATCGGCGCGCGGCAGCACGCGCAGAGTGACTTTAGGTTATGGTCTAGAGATGAGCTTGAAAAGATCATTGGCAGGTGAAGCTGTTCCCGGTGATCCCGGGGTCCTCGCAATCGCACTTGAGGATGGCCACCGAGGGGGTTTTAGTGATTACGAATCTCACATAACCCTGCCTTTCCCCCAGAAGGCCGGGTATCTTCTAAAGATTTCCCCCCGTTACAAAAAAAAAAGTCACATTTGAAGTGAACGTTACTTTGTCAATATTTTAGGCATGCAAGATTTCAACTATTTAGCCACAAATGCTTTCGAAGTAACTCTTGAGTTGGGCTGCAAGAAGTATCCATTGGAGAACGAATTAGAGAACGAATGGAGCAGGAACCGAGAAGCTTTACTCGCCTATTTGTGGAAAGCGCACATCGGTGTAAAGGGGATCGTCAGTGATGACGCTGGCTTCCTAGATAATGCTATTATATCTGTGGTCAATCTCACTGGACACACACCGAAACCTATACGACATGACGTCACTACCGGTAAGTAAATTTACAATATTCAACTGATGCCTTAGACATTGATAAAATGGTCATAATAAATAGCAAATCACACTTCGATTCAATCCACAGCTGTTTGTGATTACAAGATTCTATTCGAAGCATTATTTTTAAGTTAGTCTTCCATTTCTAATATGTTCCTCTATAAATCTAGCTGTAGTATTAAAAGTATGTAGACATCTGAAAAATTACTCGGCCAACATCATGTTAAATATATAAGAAAACGTCTTAATATTGTTTGTGTTGAAATATCTTTTCCGCGTTCATATTAGCGTAGACCAAACTCCCGTGTGATTTACAAATGTCACATGTCAAGCGTAATTTTACGGCAAAATACTGAATTCGATACGTTTACATATGAAAATGTGTTTATTAATTAAAAACAACATTTTTACATTAGTAAAGTACATGGCAACACTGTGTTTTATATGCGAAATCATTGAACAATCGATATATATATAAGGATACTCAAAAGGAATTAAAGTCAAATATAATTTCATTTAAATTATTAAAACTTTTGTATGACACTTTACTATACTATTTATAAAAACGGCTTAATTCACGTATAAATCAACCCGATGGGCTAGTAACTAGTCGGTACCGACTCCAATTTCAACGTGAGTTTCGTTTTTTTTAAGTCATATACTTTCATTTACTGATAAATTTTCCATTGATTATCAATCAATACATAAGTCATATTGTGATTATTGTAAACTAAATAGAAAATGTGTACATCTTTTCGTCGCATCGGTTTGTTGTGGCAAGATGACGTCACGCGGTGTACTAATTGCACTAACAATGCAGCACCATACTGTAAACACTAACATGCAGTATTAGAATTGTGGGATATCGGAAGCCCAGTAACGACTTCATGCGTAGGCTATTAAATTTCAGGGAATCGTATGTGTATGAAAAACCGATACTAGTTGTTGGCATTAATTGTGCAAACCAGTTTTTTTTTTCGAGAAAATTACTTCGTTCGTGTAAGTGGATGTTCAAGTGACCTGTACTTCTAGCCCCATTACTATCGAATATTAAACATATTTCATATTACGATTTTTTATTAATAAAAATGACACGCACATCAAAGTGTGTTGGCTGGATAAATTTAATCAAGTAACACTTCACGCTTAATCATAGATTTAAATACAATTGTGTTACACGAGTACGAAAAAACTTTTATTGCCTGACCTTCGTAAATTGTCCAATATAGGAACTTTTTATTAACAAATTTTATATTACCTTACTGGATTAATGATTAAAAATATATACAACAATTAGTAAATGTCAGATAAAGTTGAGGTTATGTAGTTTATTTTTAACAATTGAATGATTCATAAATTACGACAATACAGGAGATATGAGAACAACGACGACCCAGTGACAATTACAAGGAACGTTTCAGGGTAGAAAGGTCATTTGATAGACGCTAGTCACGACAGATAGATGTCTTTTGACTTGTATAATTAGATGAGTTGCAAATCTTTTGTTAGACATTAAGACATCATCATCAGCCTTTGTCTGTCCACTGTTGAACATGGGCAGGCCCAATGCCTTCCACAGTATGCCGTCCTCCACCTTCCGCATTAGGACATGAATAAGCTTAAATAGTATAAACAGGATATACAAGGAAACGTGATTGTTTCGTGATCCGGATTTTAAAGTTGATATTTAGTACGGTTTATAAATTCTTGTTATAATTATTAAGGTGTTTACGGTGATTACTACCGCTTGCTGACGCCGGGCCGTTACGAGGTGACCGCGAACCACGTGGGCCATTATCCTGCACAGCGCATCGTCACAGTACCCCAACGACAGTCCTCGGCGCGTATACTGAACTTCAAACTAGAGGTACGTATTTAATAGTTTTATTTAAGTCACCCTGCTCGAAGGACCAAAAACGTACTATCCCTTAGTAAGTTGTTGCAATTGATTACAAGATTATATAGAAGAGGTTAAATTAAGTACAAGGACTTATATGGAAACTAGCTATTCGATAATTACTGTACATCATGGATAACGCTGTAATTGTGATTTATATAGTTCTTGACGCAAAACATAATTTCAATGTAAACGCAAGGTCATAATGATTACATAAATGTTTTTCAAAGTTTATGTTATGTAAGTTCGCAAGTAGTTTAATGAGATTTGGGTAGTCAGTAATAGCAAACATTACTTGATTTTTATAAATCAAAACTTGCAAACCCTTAAGGACTGTAAGTTTCTGATCACGTGATTGAATTGTCAATTTTCCACGTGCGGTTCGATTTCTATTGTGTAAGCTATACTATGTTTATTCGTCTCGCTATATTGTTTAATTTTTTTCCAAAACATACAAAATATTGTGATGTTTATTTATTACGTTGTGTTCAAGTGTTAAATAGTTTGACATCTTATGAACGTGTATGGCTGGTTAGTCAGTCTAATTCCCAGCTCGGCCGCTTGCCCAATTGAGGCAATTAGTAAACACAACTCAGTCTTCGTTGGCTTGAGACCATTTGGCGCTCGCTGCACGCGTAGGATTACATTTAAAGTTGCGTCCAGTATACTAAAATCTTCTAAAGTATGTCGAATTTAAAACTATATTACAAACTGACAAAACAATAAAGGTAATGTTATACACAAATATTTGTACAAAGAAGTACCAATAACCTAATAGTTAAGGGTAAGGACTACCGATCTAGTGGTCGTGTCGAATCCGGCCATTCAACTTTTGTTATGTAACACAAGCTTTTCCAAGCTTACCAGGAATGGTTAAAAAAACTATAACCCTCTTAGTAAAACACTACCGTGGTTAATATTTGATTGAAAAAAAATATAACCACTCCTTTTGATTAAAAAGATAAAAACATAATCTGCGACGTTCTGTGGTAACACACATAAAAAAAAAAACATGCAGACGAATTGAGAACCGGGGGAGGTTTTAAGTCGGTTAAAAATTTAACACGTTTGCTGTATATCGATTAGTTTGTAATTCAAATTGATATAATCAAGTAATTGTATACTTAATATAAAAGGAAAGTTATTTGATCGGTTCCGATTAGAAGAGGGATCTATAAATAAAATGATAAAGGGAATATGACGTCAGAGGTGTCTAAGCGCTTTCAATTGACGTGGTAACTTCTCCCTCTGACGTCAGCTCGCGCAGTTACGTGGGTGTCGAATATTGATCGTTCATACAGTTCTCGCTTCACTTCTTTATCAGTTAACGTTGATAAGCTTTGATATTACGATTTTTTACAACTTGAAGAAATATTTTAGATTGAAGTTTTACACACGTAATAAATGTTAAGGTTTAAAATATTACATTTAGCTTTATCTCTCTGTTTTTTTTTTACAAAATTTATGTTTTTAAAAATGCATTGTAAATTTGAAGCGTCAATAGCCCAGTGGTTAAAGGTATGGACTACCGATGTAGAGGTCGTGGGGTCGAATTCCATTTTTGTCACGAATTAAATCTTTAAACAAGCTTTTTCAAGTTGATCTGGAATGGTTATAAGAAATATTAGTAAGTTAACAACATATCTATTATTTTTTTTTCAAATTTTGAATACAATTACTATTTACCAAATGTAAAAATTTCTTTTTAATACCTACTTCTAAAGAGTTTTTTATACAATCAATTTTTATATTTGTCTTCTTATTTTAAATTAAAAAAATACATCCAGTTCGGTAAATGAAATTATAATTTATGCAAGAGTCCGGTCGATTACAATACATTCGCTTATTAAGTCACCAAGGTCGCAACGAGAAAGATCTTTAACACGAACCAAACATATAGCACCTCCTTCGTACGACTAGTGCAGCTTTGAGAAACTGGCAATATGTAAATCGCTAGATTTAATTAAGACAGTTACAGTTAGTCTAATGTTATCAGTTCCAATTGATATCTTGAATTTTAACAAGCTTTAAATCCCAAAACACTTTATATATATTTCTTTTAACAGAATTAAAGGTTTCAGAATATACGGCCATTGTTTTTAATCTTATACTAAGAATGCCACACATATCAAGTATTCATACGCTTTATTAATTACGGGTATTAGTAAAGTACTGAGGTAAGAAGTATTCAAAGGTGAAACAAATATGTGTTTCAGCCGATACGCTACGGAGACGGGGCTCTGCTCTTCGAGCCTCCGTTCACCCGTTACCAGCACGTGCTCGGCGCCCAGCCGCGCATCTACAAGCGGTCACTCTTCGAAAAGGTCACCGACACTCTACTTCAAGCTAAAACACCCGAACACTAACCCGGCAATCGATTTTAGATCATATTTCAATTGATATAAGTATGAAATTATCAATATAAACTTGTTAGCGAAATTCGAGTGAATGCTCACATCAGCATGTTGTCGCTGTTAGTATAAAATTCACCTACGTAAGTCGTCTGACATTTCAGTCAACTTATTTGTCACAATAACATTATTATTCACAAAGGTTAATATCAAAATTGTATACAAACCGTTTCTTTCAATATATTTATTTTTTATATAATATTCAAATCGCGCAGAAATTCGAGTGCCATAAATCACTTTCCAAATGATTATTGTTGAATTTATTTTTTTTATAATTAATGTTGTATACAGCTAATCAATAAAATCGTCTAGTCCAATTACGTTACTTTTTTTTTTATTTATATGTTATAACACTTAAACAATCGACATTGACATTCAGTTACAAGTACATGAAAAGGAATAATTTTAATTGCTCCTTTAATTGATATAAAATATTCGTAATATATACATTGCCGTATGTTACCGTTTCTTAACTGCCTAAAATCTCTGTCTTAATGTTATACAGTCTAAATGAATTCTACAATTTTTCAACATGACGCAATTGTTTTGATGATTCCGTAAGCTATGACATCACCGCACATCGCTGCACTCTAACAAAAAACATCAATTAGGGATAGTCTAAAGTTTCACATATATACTCATATAAAGCGTAAACTTTTTTAACTTTGTATGTACTACTTATAAAACGGCTTAACTCCCGTGTAACTCAGTGTCAGTACCGACTAGTTTCGAGTCCATCGGGGGCTCATCTTCAGGGTGAGTGGGAATGGTATTATAGCGCGTTCGCGGCCCGTCGCTCACTGATAAGCCACCGATGGGGTCGAAACTAGTCGGTACTGACACCGAGTTACACGTGAGTTAAGCCGTTTTATAAGTAGTATAGTGAAA
>JAODUI010000004.1:7300818-7320733 GCA_027563995.1 Papilio gigon | reverse complement strand
TGCGAGTAAATTAAAATATATATTCCAGTAGTATTATGAAGAACAAATAAACCTTTGTACGCTGAGTCGGTTATGGTCTAGAGATGAGCTTGAAAAGATCATTGGCAGGTGAAGCTGGTCCCGGTGCGTTCCTCCGGAGATCCCGGGGCCCTCGCAAGCGCACGTGAGGATGGTCACCGAGGGGGTTTTAGTGAGTATGAATCTCACATGCCCCTGCCTTTCCCCCAGAAGGCAGGGTGTCTTTTGAAGATTTCCCCCCGTATCAAAAAAAAAGGTGAAGCTGGCATTTACAATTGGATCAGTTCATATAAATTTACATTTAGAAAAAAAAATTGTTTATCTTTTACTGTTACGAGTCTGAATAGATAAAACCTTAATGAAATTCGTTTAATTTTTTTTATAAAGAGTCGCTTACCAGTTATACTCAAAAATATTTAGTAGTTCTACTAACAGGATATTTAGTAACACGATGAATATTTCTTACTAATTTTTGGTCTAATTCTGTAAATGTTATTGTTATAGACGTGATGTAAGATGTGGGGGCACGACATTCGCACGTCGTGCTCTACATCGCGTCGCAGCGGTCGTGACGCGCAGCTAATGTCACGCGGCGGCACCGCGCCGTGCTGCCAATCTTGCAACAAGTGGCACAATAACAACCTTGTCTATGGCACAAAAAGTATAAGCAGTTTATGGTCCGATCAAACTGTCTATTGTATTATCATGTTCATTAAAGGTTGTGTACTTTTTTCATTTGTAAAAATATATTCGTCATCATCATCAACAGCCCCTGTCTGCCCACTGTTGGGCTTAGGCCATTCTCAATGCCTTCCACAGTATGCGGTTAAAAATATATTAAGTATGGATAATTAAATGAATGATTATAACCTTCTATGACTTGTACCACGGCCAGTGGCCGCATCTTTATGTTTTGACAGGTGTCATTTCAAAAGCCAGGAGTCGGAGTGTCCCCGCGCTTACTTGTTTGAACAAATATATATTTTTTATAATTTATGAGTGAAAACCGAAACTATACTTTGTTATTCTGTTACGGTGTTGTACTTAGATACATGTTGGTTTATATTTAAATTATAATGTTACATGTTTTTATAAGTCATTATTTTAAATTTATATTTAATGTGTTGTAATTTAATTACATTTAATAATTAAATTCATTATTTGTTACAGGTAACACCGTCGTCTGTCATCAGATATTTATGGTAAGATTGAACTATAAACCAAAAGGTTATGAGTCGAGTAATCAAGAAATGATTGAACCGTGCCGCACTCGTATCAAGCGGTTACGAAGTTAGTTGTTAAATATTTAAATGTGTTTGTTATACGTGAATGCCGATGGCTGCTCACTCACTTTACAGTTATTCGCGGGACTAACGAGGTGTCGGAGACAACTACAGTCGACTTAGGGCACTTATTAGCATCGATTCTCCACTCGCACGGCCTGACAAACAAGTGACAATTGCCATATTTCGAAACAATAAGCATGGACACCAAATTTGGTGGAAATGCAGAACGATTTTTAAATAATGGTTGAAAATTTACAGTGATATTTTTCTTCCATACTCCATCCTTCATAAAAGCTGAGGGTCCAAAAACTTTCCCTTTGAATTCAATTCGAAGAATGGACGTCGGTATGTTTTAATTTATAATTAGAATTTATATTTGTATTAACTACTATCGACCGCAAAACGAGAAAATAATTCATTGACATCACGATGAAAGTTTTTCACTCTAAAACATTTCTCTGGGGAACGCAACAAATTGCCGTATCCCGAAGTGGAGCCATTAAATCTGTCATCGTCTTCCCGAGTCCCCGACGTGTACCCTGTCGTTGCCACCCACCGCACCCTGCCGACTGCACGCCGGATAAACAAGACGTTTAGCTTACGAACATGCCGACTTAAGGGCTTCTGAATATGCAGTCTCCGTTTAACAAAACTTTTAGATAATGAATCTTTCGTATTTGTTACCTTCGCTTGACGAGTTCATTTCTCACTTAAATGTATTTAAAAGTATTTTGTAGCTTCCACAGACAATACAATTACAAATATATATATATATATATATATATTGTTATCGCCATCATTTCCGGTGTGGCTCACATGCAGGAATATTGCAGTAAAGATATGGATATGCTTGCCTTTTGACTTTGATTGTAAACCGCAGATGCGCCAAGGATGTGACGCTCTTGGATTCCTGACGAGTATAGTGATGAGACCTCTTGCTGATGGTCACGTTGTGTTATTGTTATAATTATAGTCCAGTATAGTTTAACCTCTAGTCTATCGCACCAGTATAAACAGTAGATTACAATGTACACATCATCATCATCATCATCATCATCATTATCAGCCTAATGTAGTCCACTGCTGGACGTAGGCCTCCCCCATCGAAACACGGTATCGGTATCAAATATATAAATCATATTATGTATAATAAAAGATGAAATCTCTAATCGTATTTATTGTTGCTTCTGTTCTATTGTTTCTATTTAAATAATCTTTACTTAAACATTCCTTCACACACATCACCAACTAGCAGATTCCAAAGCTTACCTAATCTTATTTTTATTTACGTTATCATATACTTGATACTACTACTATATATAGTCTGTGTACATCGTGCCCCTGCATTACCGTAGTCTGCGGCGTGCGACGTGTCGTTGGCAGCTAATAAAGCGCTTTAATAAGCTTATAAAGTAAATATGCAGCTAAATGTGACCGCGCGCCCTCGCCACACCGAATCTATTTTTGTTTACTGAACGATGATATTTTTAAATTAATATATGAGTCAGATTCACCATTGTTAAATATATAAAATTTTGAATTACAAGCAATTTTGTTAATTTGCAAAGTCCATTTATCGCAATCACACGCCACTTTTTAATTAAAAAGAAAGCAGCTGTCAACTGTCACCTGTCAGATGTGACAGCACCGCGTCATGTTTTCGATCAATTAGCCAAAGCCAACGGTGTCGGATATGGTTACGGAAATTTAAACGATTATTTGTGTTTACCGGCTTAAAGAAATTTCAATTGCAAAAGTTTATTTTATATATTGTGCACGGAGCATCTTAAATGATTGTCTTGATGATGTAAAGAATATTACATTTCCTTCAAGATCAGTTTACTCAATTGGTTAATTAATTTTTAAGTTAAAATTCACGCACGGATTTAACAAAAATAATGTGCTTGCATTTACATCACGTACGAGGAAATTTTGCCAAGATAAATGAATTTGTAACAAAAGGCAGCAGTTCTATAGTATTTTAATTTTAAATAAACAAATTCATTTTGAATATCGAAGGAAACAATATTTCGATCAGAATCGATTTTATCTCAATATTAAATTAAAGAACCCTAACCAAAAAGGAACTGCGCGCTTGATTGTTTGTATTTGAAGGTCTTTTTTCGAGTGGTGATTGATGAGGCTCAGGCGCGCGGAGAGACTGCCAATGAAAAAAGACCCTGTACCTTAAATAACAATTTTTCATTTTGATAAATTCCATTTCGCTCGTATGCACTTTTTCCATCGCATGGTATCGTGTGGTCGTGGCGATTTTATAAACTCTTATTCTTACACGACTTTATCAGTTTTTTTGTTCCTTTAAAACGTCTGTATCAGCCATTCATGTCATTATTTCGCGCCATGAATAATGTCAAGATATTAAACCTTTTTTTTATGAATGGGTTTTGTCGTTGTCGATGGCCTTATACTGGCCGGTAATTTATTTTTTATTTTCTTTGTTGTAATTTAATGTACGCGGGAAAACGTTACTTCCATCTTTGGACTTTGTCACTTGCAAGATTTACTTTCTCATTGATTGTATTAAAATATCGTAGAAAAAATTGTTTAACAGTTTCTCTTCTTGTGAAAAGGAGTTTTTACATAACTAAAATAAAATAAAACCGTTTTAGTAGATTACATTTAATTGAATAAAATTTTTCACACACAAAAGTGTCAGGAGTAATACTGGCACCCACTACAAACAGTTTAGGAACAGACACTAGATTATTTGTTCACTAATAACAGTGAGCTGTCATTGTAAACACGTCGATTTCCACGAAAATCGATTTGAAATAGACTCGCAGCTCGTGTTTGAATCGATCAATCGAATTGTACATGACGACGGGCGCTTTGATGTGACGCAGCGCCCGATCAAAGACTTCGCGTCGAATGAATACATGCACTTGATT
Source organism: Papilio gigon (assembly GCA_027563995.1). NCBI lineage: Eukaryota > Metazoa > Arthropoda > Insecta > Lepidoptera > Papilionidae > Papilio > Papilio gigon. The sequence continues at coordinate 7,316,520 of JAODUI010000004.1, read as the reverse complement.
GATACCGGAGGGTAGTTCCCAGAACTTTGTAGATAATTTACATAGTTATTAGTTAAAAATATACAACAACAAAATCGACTTAATAATATCTTATAAATGGTCCATTGTCAAAATGTTGGCTAATTTTGTAACAAATGCACAAACAACCTTAAAGGTCATTTTAAATTAGTATAATGATAATATCTCAAAAGAAGTCCGTCTGGCAACATTACACTTTTTATCTGTCTGCATCGAAATAATTAAACCGCTGTAGTATGCTATTAAAATCATTATATTAGGAACCTTGACTTGATTTTGAACTCTTGTGATTATCAATAATTGTGATGCACATTTAAAAAATATAAGAAATACATACTTTATTCATGAAGAATTATGTCGAGACTGCTTACGACTTATTCATTAAAAGGACTGCATACAATAATAAATATTAAATAAGTACAACAATACGAGTGAAGATGGACATGATTAAAGTAGTAAAGTTAAGATACATATGGAACTGTGAAATGTCAATATATAAACATAGATTTTTTCGGTGTTATGTAAAGTATATCTTCATTTCCATCAGATTGCGGGATATGAACCCACGTACGTAAGTACAAGGGACCACTGAGCGGCGTTTATCATAAGGTAGCACGTCTGAGCAACCCGAAATTCTACACGAGTTGTTTAAGCCTTGTTCGCATGATGTTATGTATACAAATATATGTATACAAATTAAATAAAAATATTACTTTCGTAATAAAAATAGGCGCTAGTGTGACAATCTCTGTCCGCTGCACATGGTTACAAGTAAATCAATGACAGGGTACGTTTTTAACGATTTACCGCGTGTACGATGTTAATCTTCTATGAAGTTCACAATTAAAAATAAAAGAGCGAAAGATGAAAAGAATCATTGCATGTGTACGATGCGTTACAGTCGCAAGCGAGGAATGAAATCGTAAGCTTTATGATTTCATTGTGCTTTTGTGTCGGCGACAAAGAGCGATCTGTCGGCAGATAGGACCGCTTGTCCGCCGATAAATGGCCCGATAGCGTCGCGTGAAGCTATCAACATTTGGGCACATTTCGTGCGTTTACACTGATCTCAAGATTCGTCACTGACGCCTTTGACGCGGGACGTATTTCATTTTTGGTATTTTTATGTGTAACACTTTAAACATGATAAAACGCTAAATCTGAAGAAATGATTGTGATGCACAGTTCAGAACATCTTCGTGTAAGTAAATTAATATTTTACAGTATATTTAAAGACTTTGATTCGGTTCTAGAATCAAAATACAAGACAATAGCAAAGAGCCAGGTGTCACAAAATAATACGCAGGCCACACTAAAGGTAAACTACTCTACAATACAAATTTCTTATATATTTGGTTTGTTATCTGTATTCACGCCCACCTATATACAAACCATCCAATTTTGATATCATTCTATAGAGGAAAATTTCTAATTTATTATCGATTTTATTTCAACTAAACTATTAACAGACGTGTAGAATGATACGAGTATTTCACAAAAATACCGCTTTTACCACTATCTTCAAATGTTTAAACTATAAACAAATAATATTTATATTGTTAAAAATCAATGCAACAGGTGGCTTGCATTCATGGCATATTCAATAATAAAGAAATTAAAAAAGATATCCCGGGGCAGTGTCATATAGCAGTACGAAAGCAATATCGGCTTTCTAAAAGCGCCGGCGAGTTGGCACGAGCGAATATGAAACCACTGACCACGACCTGCGTCGCTATTGCTTGTTTCACTAGACTCACAACGCAGATAACAGACGATAACGTATATATTACTACATCTAGAAAATGACAACCCTAGTAGTGACGAACTTACGCAAACACAGCTACGGTGACCACATCCCGTATCATAAGAGCGATCATTCTCCTCTGGTATTTGGGCAGTGGCAGGGCTGCCTGCGAGCGGCCGCTTGTATAATCTGTGCGCTCGTGTCGCAAGTATTAATTTGTCTTGCTGTCATCACGCCTGTCGCCGTGACGTCGCGGGATTAGAGAGAAGTGGAACAACTGGAAACAACTGATCTTGATACAAAGGTTGCGATTCTGCGTACAGATAGTGGTCATTTGCTTTTTTTTACATAAATTCCAAGTCTAGGTTTCTTTGTAAGATCTAAAATATCCTCATTGTTCCGCAGACATATTTACAATGGTAAATGTATTTGCAAGCAAACAATTCTTTAAATTGTCAAGTCTTTACCAGACAAAAACCATTTGAAAAATCTTAATCAAAATGATCTTTCGTAATTGTAGCAAACTTGACAACTGAAATTTACCAACTATTTTTAACCGTTTGCATCTTATAACTTGAATCCCACGACTAACAGGTTCCGAGGGTCGCGTGGACACATCGCCGTGGCGACAGGCGGAGTGTGCGCCCACTGAAACCTCGCCGCTCGCCGCTCGCCGCTCGCCGCTGTAATAACTGAACTCAATTAAACTAAATGCTATTCGATTAAATAAACGGATATCTGTCCAACAGAAAACTAGTTATTATATATGTCTTTACCCACAGAACACTTGCAGCTTTCTGCTTATTTATACTTCGTTTTTAATTTCCTTAGTTCCGTCTCATTATTATCAGTTTACTTCTTACTGATTTATTTGTCAAGTTATTGTTACGCGTAACATCGTCCTCATTAGCCTAAACATCATTCTTTTCTGTTGAATAACCTCTTCATCGAGTCTCTTCATCGAGTCATCTAGTCATATTGTCCATCCGTTCTAGGACAGCTTGACCATTACTAAATTTAGCAATTCTACAAGTGAGTTATGTTTTGCACTAATTCATAATTCAAGTTATACCTTTCAATGATAAATCGTTTAAATTATTCACGTTAATTAAAGCTACATTGAAACTGTCCGTAGATATCAGAGGAAGTGTTCGATCACTGCAGTTGCTAAATATCTGAACTGATTTTGATGTTTTGAATTCGTTACAAAATCAAAAACTAGATTTTAGTGTTAATTACAGCCTGGCCGCGTCAATTAATATCCTTTAACATTACACCTACTATAATTATTCTGAGGTTCAAATTAATTTATGTGGTTTTCGTAAAGCTTCTTTTGGATGCATCATATAGCTACAGAATTGCTGAATATTTCTACGAGTATGTCAAATTTGGAACAGGGATAAATCACAGTAAAGACTAGCACATAGGCTACTAACTATTTCTTATTATTGTATTTTTCGAAGGATATTGTCAATTTGACTTGCATTCTCTTTAAATTACGTTAAAACTTTTTTAAAACCTCAAACACATCAATAACTTTTAAACGTTCCTCGATTAACAACACACGATGTTAACCGCACGCGAAATTAACAATAATTTATCGGGACACGTGGAGCGATAACAGCGATGACACTAAATCATCGCCATTTCAAAATGTCCGCTCTCGTTTATAAAATGTCCGCCGTTTTTGGCGGGAATTAACGCGTGATCGCGTCGACCGCGGGTAAACGAGTGACGTCGTGTTCGAACCCGTCATTTCGCACGATCACATTGTTTCGGTGAAATTTCATTATCAGACAATTTACCTGTTATTTGTTAATATTAAGTTATGCTTAATTTCGTAGAACATTTGGTCATCATGAAAAGAGTGGACATATTTACTGTAGGAGTCATAGCCCACTTAGGTCGTTATTTCTCTAGTTACCTTCATTATAATTATATAGTGTTCCAAAGCGCAAATAGTTCCCACTATAACAGTTAAACGCAAATCAAAATAAAGAAAGGTGATCGAAAAAAGTCCAATTTGTTCCGCGGCACCGGGTACTGCGGACCTAGAACAAATAGAGCGGCAAACAATAATATTTGTCTGTCCGTCCGTACAGTGCAATACCAGAAATCTCACACGAGGGCGGGACAGTGAACCAGAGCAGTAGATAGCGCAGTACTGCCATTGTTTGAACCCACTTTGTGTCAAAACACCACTGCCCGTAGAAATCAAAATGTAACGTGTTCTTTTCCTATACATTTTGCTCTATTTGTGATACTGCTAACGAAAAGTTAAGTGGGAGACCGAACTGTCCGCTGCTCTGCTTACACTGCCCTCGTGTGAAATTGTCATAACGGATTGTTTTGTGGCCGAAATGTTTTTGTTGCGTTGCGCGCTTATTGGCCGTGCGCGCCGGCAGCGCCCTCTGCCTGCGGTCTCGCTGTTATTTGTTGCGGCGACGAACATCCCCTGCGATAGAATTGAGATTGATTGGATGCTATTTATATGTCGCTAGGACTTCACGTAGCGCTATATGAAACCATTCTACACACACTACATCGAGCGGGGGGATATAATTCACAGCGGATAGTCGAATAGCGAGAATCGAACCTGTGCCCGCGATTATTTAAATAATGGTATTTTGTTTAATTCGAATCGTATTAATTAAATTACCAAATTTCATTGTTCGCCCGACTAATAACTACCGACATTGTTTCAAAATATCTATTGTACTTGGAAAACTTTAGGATTTTGACAATTTGATAAATATACGTGACGTGTAATTTACATTACAAAAAAAGAGTTACTGATGTTGATGCCATTACTCCAGATGTATTGTACACACTTACTCCGCCGGCACAGTGACCCAAGGTGGGTCTTAGTCTTCGACACAAGAGAAAATGTTTCAACGATTAAACAATTGAATATCCACCAACAGAGAATTTGACGTAACAACCTAACAGAGGTACCACAATATCCACAATATATCAAGTTCTGTCGTTCATAGCGCTGTTTATTTGGGCACCTTAAGCCGCCACCCGGCTCGCAAACGTTTTCAGTCTGGGGAAACTCTAATTTAATAATATCCAATTAAGCTGGTCTCCAATTAAAACCGGACCCCGATGTACCTGAGCTGTAAGCCTTACTCCGGACACTGGTTCAAAACCGAACATTTTAAGCTTGATTAAATTTGTTTTAATAGAATTTATCATTTGTATAATAATTCATGTGAATTAATATCATTAAGAAGTCACTCTTGTTTTATGCTACCCCGGATAGATGGCGTTGTTTATCTTGGTTATATGAAAAGTATTTTGTGTCATTTATTTGACAGTCACATTGACATCAGATATATTTCTCTAATAATTATAAATCAGTTTGTATCGACGTTTCCGTATTACAAATTGCTCGTCCTTAGCTCTTAACAAAGCGTTTTTGTTACACTTTTTATAGACATCGATAAATCAGGATGTTTGCCATTCTAGTCGTAAGGATGCAACCTAAATAGCCTCGCATCCTGCTGGGCGTTCAGGTATTAATTTTAAACAGTAAAAATGCGGACGGACTCATCAGAAGCACTATAGGAACAGCGGACTATACAATGTTTAGAAGTCCTACTAATGATTTCTGGATGCTCTCAGAAATCTTTATATTTTGCTATCAACTTGTACTACCGAAACTATATTTATAGGTCTAATTAGATAACCTATAGATAACTAATTTCAAGTATAAAAGTAAGGTATAAAACTAAAAAATGGTATATGGTCAGGTCAACTCCATCAGTGTCGTCATGTACAATACGAGATGACATTGCGAAAATTGACATTCGATGAGATGTTAACTTGTATGAAACATTACTTGTGGATCTATAGATATGCGTTTGTGTCTATAGATTATTAATCTATGACTAAAACTTTTTTCCATCTCATTTTCTTTGATAAAAAGGAAACTAAGAATATGTTCTTGTACATTTTTTTCTATGGTCACAATAAAAAGACTTTTTTTTTTACTTACTTTACTTTACATATATGTCCGCAAAACATACTCAGAGAACAATAATCGTTTCATATGTTGTAGTTCTTGTAAAACCCGCATTCTGTGAGGTCCGCGTACTGCTGCGTCATCACTCATTCTTGAGCCAGGCATCATTACTGCGCTGAACAATTATTTGTTCACACAAGTCAGAGACGTCATCAAAGTTATCACGAACACGAATAAAATGTTATTCATGTAAGTTACATTTATATAAGATAATTAACAACTAACACTCGCTTCGACCACCACTATTTTTAGGTCCCCTCTGAAATCCTTTAGGGCGAGATTATATACAGTTTTCTTCGCCATCATTATATCATTTTCTACACCATCATCATCAACATATCAGCCACACATCACCCACTGCTGAAAGTACTTAACCCCCAAAGATCGCCACGTCGATCGATCTTCACTCATCCTCTTCCAGGGTACTCCCGTAACCTTGTCTAGATCATCGGTCCATTGCAGGAGGCCTACCCATTCTTAATTTGATATAAGGGTTTTAAATATTTCCTGAACCTACCGGGATAGAAGCCTTTTTTACAGGCCCAGATTTAACACTACACACAAGTATTGCTACCGTGTGTTGTAAGTAATACCAAATATAGCTAAAGAGCTTGCATTGTTAATTTATTTTTGAGGTTATGTTAACTAAAAAGAGAAAAGATCGATTACCGATTAATCGAGCCCTTTAAGGCGTTATTTATAATACGTTATCACCATCTGCCTTGTTTCCTTATTTGTTAGTTGTTCCCGCGCTACGCATCTTGAAGGTATCACGAAGATGCCATTAAACTATTTCCCGTCCGCGGCGGGCCGGAGGCGAACACATCAAATCGCAATAAATCAATGTCAATCTTCAATCAAACGTAAACACAAACTGTAAAGTAAATGTTTCAATTTGCGCTACAGAACCATGTACAAACGTTTGTATATAAGCTTTATGTATACAACCTCCACGCGTTTGATACACGCGCTCTGAAATGTTTACACGCCTTCGTCTGTTTCCCGATAGAGACACACCTTTAATTAACTTAGATGATCCTCCTTAATCTTTACATTTAAAGCCACGAGTTTATTTTACAATGGTAATTTAAAAAAACAATGTTTTCTCACATCACTTACTAATATACACACTATCCAGTTTCGATCGAGTTTCAACACCGTGGTAATGTCTCCGTAACAAATTGTGATGGTGTCGTTTTTCTGTAATTAATTCCTTATCAGATCCGAGATCAGATGTTATCTTGTAAAAACATAGTTTATGTCCTTTGTACGGCCCTAAGCGGTCCTTGATATAACGCTATCAAACAGGTTTCACTTCTTCTTATAATTATTATTAATTTATTGTTGTTATACGTTCAAATTATCTAGAAACATGTTTGTAATAATTTTTTAATGTTTTCCACAGACTTTATACGATTGCTAAAAGTGATGGATGCCAAACCGGTCGATTGAAAAGACCATATCGAATAAATCTTAATTATTGTGAAAGTGAAAATCGTCAGCAGGCCTCATCGCCATCACGCCGTGTTACTAAGATTAGGATAGTCTTCCACTGTTTTTGGATCCTTATACCGTTTACGAAGTCAGCATTCTCTCAATGAGATTTTCATCAAAATCACATCACATAAAAATACTATATTTATGTATGTGTTTAAAACAAAGGAAAGCTTCAAAAACGTTCGTTTGGTATTCTATCGACATTCCAAATTTAAAATGTTGGAATATTAAAATTGTATCTGTGGAACCAGTCGGAGCTGGCCGTAACGGTACGCGCGGCGCTAGTGTGCGCGGGCGCGGGAAGCTGTGGCCAAAGATCAGATACGCGTAATGGCCGCCAATTTTGTAGCTTCACGCTCGCCCGTGTCGAGTGAGGTGCCTGCTGTGTCGATAAACATCTCCTTCGGATCCTTACCTAATTATGGTGCTTCGGTTTTAAAGAGCAACAAAAGTAGTTGAAATGATTATGGATGTTTATGATCTTAAAGTCTGATCTGGGGTAAATTGAATTAGTACGTTCCTTTTTTTCTGCAATTGTATTGACGTAAGCACAAACGCACATCTGTATAGTTTCGCTTCGCATCAAGTAAGGTTTCACTTATGATACCAATAATCATTGCCAATATTTAATATCGGAAGCGATGCAAAAGATACAGGAAGAAGATCGGGCAAATTAAAGTTTCTAATCTTCGCCTACACCTCCGTGTTACAGGATATTGGAAAATTTCCCTCATTTGAATGATCTTATAATAATTCTAACATAGCAACATTGCCATGGAATAAACAATAAAACATTGATCATATTTGCGTTATCGAAACACAAACATTGCATATGACAACGACCGTGTTCAAACACCGTATTCCCCGGTCGCGGCTATAAATTGACGGGCATCTTTTTCCGCCACACCATAAAGCAAGCGCTCCAGCCTTCCCGCCAATTAAATTGTTTCGATGGCCGATAATGCGACCGCCATTTTGTTTTCAAATGCTTTTTAATTGCGAACATGCCACTGGCTTTGTCCAAATATGCCCGCGGGAGTATATTTCAAATGACATATCGCTACTAAATTCGTTGTTGCATTCGCATATTTTGATCATCATTCATAGACAACGAACTCTAGATATTTTTGGTAATTTGGTATCTGCTCACTTAATTTTTTGTTGTCATTGGTACAGTGATTAGTCTTTGGTCAAATAAAAATCGTCTTACGTTTGTTACTTTAATAAGATAAGAACTTATATTTGTGCAAAAGCTTCGCACTACTGGTGCCGATTTAATCGTGGGAATAAGGGTTGCTCGGTCCTCGCTCTAGGCTAGATTTCGACTGCGAGATCTCTAGCCTGCGTTCACTTAACATTCCTTGTAAAGTACGTACATTCAGATCTGTAGTGTTGCCATTATTATAAATAAGTTCAAAATGCCACGATTTATTAACACGCTTATGGCCCGCAGCTAAACATTGACAATAAATTTTACTGTGCCAACGAGCGATTAGATTGCTGGAAAATTATTTTGAATTTATGGGATTTATGTCGAATGAAATTACTATATTAAATTGTGGGTATATTTGTTGTACGTAATCATTGTACAAGTAAAGAGTGTAAACTAAATGACAACCAAAAAAAGTTAGGTTATGTGCCGCTGTCGAGCTGCGTATCTCAGGTTAATGATAACTTTTGTTATCTTTTAGTCTTTGCCAACATTCAAATCGTGTGGATCAATCGTCCAGCAGTCGCGTGTCTCGATGACAGGAAAAAAAGTAAAAAAGGAACATTCACCAGCTTAGCGTCCCGCCATCACGAGCTGCGGCTGCGATTCGTGACTCGATTGTCTCGATGCTCTGCGATTTATTCGATTTTTGTATCTCGATCGTACCGCGGCGCGCGGTGAATACATTCCAAGTAATCAAATGAGTTATGTTTTGTCAAAAGAAATGCAAATACAAGATTTATTATGAACTTCAAGCTGTTAATACAATTTCGCATAATCATAACTGGCATGTCGTTCATTTCTTGGCTTGGCATTCAAATGAATATAAAAAGAGACGGATATTTTATGTCTGTCGCCAGTATCAATAATTTTACTAGTGTAAATACTTAACACAAATAAATATTAAATATATAACGGCTTCTATAGTTTCCAATAACGGCAGCGCTATTACGAATGCAAACTGACCAACAATACCCATCTTTAGATCCATTGTTGTAAAACAAGAATTGTTTCCACAGAACGGTAAATTTCTTCAATATGAACTCGACCTTAATTACATGGACATAAGAAAGTCTCTGATAGAAACGAGTCCTCTAATTGAACACGTATGTTGCCTTCAGCTAGAACACCGGCTTTGCATTTAGCATTATCCATTTTTACGACTGCGCCTTAATAGAAGGCAAGTTTATTGCGCACAAAATATAACTGATCGATTACGGTACTGGATTTTAAATCCTATGTTTATCGCCATAGATATCTTTTTATCTGCGAGCTATTTGCAACTGCTATGTTTTTGATTAGCGGTTCTCGGTTTACTGACAGCTGTTTTAATTTTGTATTGATTACTCAAGAAAAATATTATTCATGGTAGCCATTACTATATGAAATTGAAATAGTTCTAATATAGGGATAAAATAATCGTCTTTGTTCTGTGAATTATAAGTTGACCTCTCACGCAGCGGGTAACAATCTGGCTCGACCACCTGGGATTCCATTCAAGATCAACATTCGTCTCTTTTTGTTTCGGTTCCAACGCATCGATGTATTAATCAAAACACAACAGAGTCGCCGCCTTCAGCAGCAGAACAGTGTGCTTTTATAAAATATGCATACCGCATATCAGCGTAGAGTGCGCATTAGTTCATGTAAAATTCCGAGGCCGCCGCAGGGTAGTATCCTAGGCCCCTACTCCGAGCAGCGCACGTCTGCAGCAGGCAGGCCGTGAGTCATGCAATCATATCATCTCGGCCAGTAATCACTGACTTATTTTGTTTGCTATGCACTTCAGCCGCGGGGTCCCCGCTCCGTCCAAATTATCAGTAAGGTAATTCTGTACAATTTACTTTATCATGCTTCGCCTCTATTTGGCCGTTGTTATTTTCGCTTGTGATTTATTTTTACGTAATAACAGGTATTGTTTTACGTTCACAAACATTGTTTGCAAAATCATATTATATTTAAAACACAGATACAGACATACATTTTCAATTATCTTCATAACTCATATTATTTTTCCAATGAATTTGTTAACTAGGTTGAAATAACGCAAACAAAGAGCTCGTTAAGTGGGTTGTTACGAATCCTTTGATGCGGCCAATATTTCGCGTTCGACACACGGATAATCGTTTCCATCGATAAATATTTGTTAAACAAACGCAAACACATCTCGTTAAAGCGGATATTGGGTCATTATCTACTCGAATACGGACGAAATATTTATGGTCCTTTGAGTTGGGTACATGTGATTCTTTTTAACGAAAACAAATAAATAATGAAAAAAAATACTGTATTCAACATCGACCTATTTTCTAACATATAATGATATTTTTTATAGTATAAAGTGTCAATCGCGCTAGCGATACTGGAATTTGAGAATATAGCGAGAATATAGTGACCGCTGTCCTTAGACTTCCGGATTTGCAGATACTTTGCCTAGCTTTATTCAACAGAGGACCAATAGAGGGAGGAAGTTTTCCCTACCTATGGGTTCCCAATCCAGCCTAGTCCACTTCCCTTTCTCATTTTTTTTGTAATAAAAGAGTGGAAACGGGCAGCTAGAGGACCAAAGTCCGGCCAAGTTCAACTTTGAAGTTCACTCGACTCCTGTCACCTGCGTGGTCGCGGTGTTGCACCGGGCGAGCGAGCCATGCGTGCGAGAAATGTGGTCGCAGATTCAGCTACTGTTAATGTAAGATATTGTTTTATAGGTCTTTTATAAGAGTATAGAAAAAGGAAAAACAAGTTTTATACGAGTATTTCTGCAAGGTAAATCCACAGATACGAATGTTGAATTTGCAAAAAAAACTGAGACGAATACGAGGTCGGTCGGTGTGAAATGCGATAAAAAATAAAAGTGGTAGCAAAAACATGTTTTAGTGATGCCACGTCCACTTTTCATGCGAGATGCTCCCGCCGCTGAAGCGCGTTTCCATCCATCAGCGTGCAATCTTCAATCTGCGGGCCGCGTTAATATTTCAAAACTACACCCACGTTAAATACGAAGCTCCCGCCATTTTATTTTATCTTATTGTCTCTTGTATCAGTGTCATTCATAAACATGAATGCACTTTATTTTATTAACGACTTTAATGCTTGTTTCTGCAAGTATAACGTCGTTTAACGATTGGTTTGAATAACAGAAGAGGAAAACGTTCAGCGGATCGCCAAATATTGAGCGATCCGATGCCCAATGGAAATGCGAATATGAGGGCTAACGACGATGCGTTGCGGGCTGGTATACATTAATTAATAAAAGGCTGATACTATAAGGTTTATAAACGTAGTGAAAAGCTGATGATGATGATGATGATGATACATAGTCAGTAATACTTAAATAGATCTTACTCGCACGCCGTGATGTAATACAATGTTCAAAAATTTAATAAAATAGCAAACATCGTTAAATAACGTAAATGAATCGAATCCAATATGCGAATAACAGTTTGCGTCAACGGTATTTGTAACGTATCTCGATCAAATAACTGACTGTTAATTCGGAACACGCATTCAACTGATAATGGGAGTCTTTTTTGGTTACTTTTTTGTATTGGATAGATTGAATTTGAAATATTGATGTAGTTGTATTGGATTTATATATTGTGAGTCTAATATTAGTATAACTGCTCATGGCGCGTTCAATATCTATATGTTATTACGATAATTTGGTTTTTATTTATAAATATGTAACATCGGAAATGTTTTTGTGAAGCGCCAGTATGTTAGCGAAGTGTTTATAAGGTTTCAATATTTCCTGCCGCCAAACAACTTGCTCGTAAAGTGAAGCCTGTTGATGTCAAATTATCTTTTTAAAAAGCTAATAGTGTACATTTTTTTCTCGCCTGTTCTACAACGCTAAAGTGTTATATTGAAAAACATTAGAATAGCGAGTTTCTTGTTGACGAGATTTCGCTAACTATTAACAATGTTAAATTCAAAACAAAATCTACTTTCATTTTTGTTGAAATGCAGACAAAAATAACAATAAAGTGCTATAACAATATTACGAAATGTAACTTATTACTTTGAAAGTAAAATTAGTGAAAAATCAAATAAATCGCGGCCCCACGCACTCCCTACATCGCCACGTTCATTGAACAATATCTAATTTAGATGATAATTCATTTAGGCTGAATGGCTGAATGGCTGCATGTCGTCGCGGCCATTTATCACTATTTAAAAAAATTAAAGAGAAAAGGCACGACCGCAGCGCCACTTAAGATGGCGGCGCGAGTTATGACGCGCCTTCAAGCGCCAATTAATGAGTACCTTTCGCGCCTTTTATTTATCACTCGCTTATTAGTCACAGGAAAAATGTGTACAGCCAATTCGTACATTGTTATTTATTGTACGGCCTTACATGCTGAGATTGCCTGAAGCAAATGTCGACGATTTTATCTTTTTAAAATAATGTAGACTATGTTAACAGAAGATAAAAGTGAAATGTCAAATGGTTGCTGCAAACTACGCAAGAAATACGAAGGCTGAATCAATCGCAAAAAAGATGGCAATACGATAGAAAAATCTTACATTCTTACCTAGAATAGCTAGCTTAGTAAATTTAGAAGGGCAGACAAGCAGGCGTAAGACGAGGTATATATAAAACCTTTACATTAGTGCACTATTCTGACACGTACTTACAAATCCAATTTAGCTTCATTTGCCGGTTTTAGCTAGCTGTCCGTGTAGCTCTGAGCGCGGCGTCGGCGCCCGGAGATCCTTGTCTAAGCTGGGCTCCATGTAATGAAGTGAGATTTAATCTACACCTCACAAACACCAATAATGTAGAAGATTTTAACTCGTACACCTAATATAAATAAATACATAATTTATACTAGTAGTTGAATGAATAAAACGTGGGATATAAAAAGACGTTTGCACACAACGTAAGTTACATTTAAGTAATGCGCCAACAAAAATACAGATGTTTCACTATGACTGCCTCTCATTCAATGAATGGCCGATATTTTAAATAACTACAGAGAGAGATATTCATTTACTATAGACTGTAACGTAAAAAAATATACACACAGGCAACAATTATTTACTTTTCCGTTAGTTAGGCACGTCTCAAACACCGTGACTGTGCTCTGACCATTGCCTTTCGTTCAAGTAAATCCGCAACCATCTTATATTCATCACAAATCCAACGTTAGTCCATTGTCATAAAGTCTACTTTCCTCCGTCTGTGACATCAAGGTGCGTTTACAATCGGTTGCGTGGCGAATTAGGGCAGGAACGGAACGAATAAAACAATGACCCTACGGCCGGCCTTGACAGCGACGCGTCGTGCTCACGAAGAAAGCAACGCGCTCCCACGACCGAATTACACGGATGTTGGAAGATTGTAAATTAGAAATAAGATATTATTCTGCGACCCACTTCTGATTACAGGATGGTTAAAGTGGGTGAAAAGAAGAAAACATGGTAACCAACATTCTTTCAAATACACTCGAATAACTCGAAAAACTGTTAACGGGAACAATGCAAGCAGTTCCTTGAATGGTAGGCACTCGGGAAACTGTTTATGACACCTTAAATGTTATATTCTTCCACATTTATAATCAAATACGCAAGCAGGAAATATAAATGACAAGTTTTATTCTTAATGTTACAATAATAATAAATTACAGAGGGCGCTGGTATCAAATCGGACGCCATCTTAAATTACGCTCTCTTTACCGAGATTGTAACTTATGAAGGAATTAAGTAATAAAAGTAATTGGTCTTTAATTAAGTGGAGCTTAATTTTATTAGTCGATGAAGATAACTCTGCTAATGAAGTGAAGGAACGTTACACAGCGTCCGTCAATTGCCACGTTTGCGGCATTTGGGGTACATTATCAGATCTCGATTTTAGCTCGTATTATTGGCGGTGCTAATTACGTTTTTATTTTATTAAGTTATTCATTGCCTGAAAAAGTCAGTGGAAGAATTTTTTTATGTTTTGAATTTGATTTATAATCTTGATTGTACGGTTTCCTTGGTATTCGATTTGCAGTTGGTAGTTTTTGGATAAGTATGCTAAAATTGATTAATGAAAACTCGTTTTGGCATTTCAAAGATAAAAAATTTTCTAAACTCCGTCGAACTCTAAACACAAAAGTTCTCTATTGGTTATAAGGGGGAGATATTTTATTGAGAAATATTGTATTCGTTTGTAACAACCGCCGTCTGATGGCGCTGCGGGCGAGACAGGCGTTTCATTTCAGGCAGCAGGCAGGCCGCCGGGGGCGCCGGGCCCGCACGGCACAGTTGGAAACTCATTTCATATATTTATATAAAGAGTATCGAATCATTGTAACCTAATTATTTGCTTTGCGTTTTTCAAAATAAATGAAAATAGATGTATAGTGTATGTTAACACAACTTGATATCTTTACTCCAGGGAAATGACTTTACATTAAAGATAAGGATGTCTGTGTGAGAGTTACCCAAGAGGTCCACTGCACTGACATTTGTATTAGGTCAGGTCATCCGTCATCAGGTGGACCAACAACTTAGTGCGGAAAATCGGGATGCCATTGGACGCGGAAGGAGGACCGTATACTGTGAAAGGCACGGGGAAGGCCTATGTCCAGCAGTAGGTACACACAGACTGATAATAATTCAGACTTCAATAGCTACGAACATTAACAAGCATTTAACGCGCCTATAAGTTTCAATGTCCTTCGCTAGTTCTCCGTCCCTATATCGAAGTAAACCATAAATAACAATTAGCAATAGAGGTCACTCGTGCATTTTACAGATATACAAGCCGCCGCCCGCGGCGACGCGTCCGTAAATCTTTCTTCAACAACATTTCTCTCCACATTTACATATATGTAATCAGCATGTATCACGAACATGTCGATATTGCATCCATTAACATACGAACACTTTGTCCAGCCTATCATCATTTACGTAACTCATTCATTAATATTGAACTAAAATGTCGTAAATCCTTGGCTGTGATAAAAAACGACTTGAAATCTTTTTAATTATATAAACGGAAAAACGTGAATCATCTATCCATGGATGGATACGTTTTTCTAAAACATCTTAACAGAACTAAGTAAAATAAGGCACAGATGTAGAACATAGTCTGAAGGAATACGCAGGCTGTTTACAAAGTTGGTTAAAGTCATCGGTGACATATAGTTTTTTATATGTCTAGATGTATATATATATATATATATATATATATATACATCTAGACATATAAAAAAC
>JAODUI010000004.1:7285486-7300420 GCA_027563995.1 Papilio gigon | reverse complement strand
AGGAAATGTTATTTTTTTGTATTTTTTAATAAATTCAAAATTCTGTTTAATGCCTTTAAGGATAAACCATAAATAACAATTAGCAATAGAGGTCACTCGTGCATTTTACAGATACACAAGCCGCCGCCCGCGGCGACGCGTCCGTAACTCTTTCTTCAACAACATTTCTCTCCACATTTACATATATCTAATCAGCATGTATCACGAACATGTCGATATTGCATCCACTAACATACGAACACTTTGTCCAGCCTATCATCATTTACGTAACTCATTCATTAATATTGAACTATAATGTCGTAAATACTTAGCTGTGATAAAAAACGACTTGAAATCTTTTTAATTATATAAACGGAAAAACGTGAGTCATCTATCCATGGATGGATACGTTTTTCCAAAATAGCTTAATAGAACTAAATAAAATATGGAACAGATGTAGAACATAGTCTGAAGAAACACGCAGGCTGTTTACCAAGTTGGTTAAAGACATCTAGTTCTAGATGGTACCGATTACTTTATTGTGCTTTATTGTATATGATTGTATTTATAAACAATAATCGATTATCCTGAAAACACAATCTTCAGAACTTGACCTGTTCAAGATCCGACACTACGCTATACGTCCAAAATCTACAAGTTCCTTGTACAAAATGTGACTACACTTGGTTATTACAAACCTTTGATTACATGTCACATCACTTATCTATTATTTATATATTTTAGCGAAGATATCATTCAAGCTGCTTAAAGAATTAAATGTAAATGTTAATGCTATCGTTCTCAATAGCTCGCGAGATAGACAATAACAAATGACGGGCCGAAGAAGATATCCCGCGGCCCACGCCCCGCTTCGAATGGACTGAGATAAATAAAACCTCAGTCGGGAACATCAATCGTTATGGACTCTGCGCACACACAATATTTATATTCACTTGAAAATATAAAAGTTCCTAATAACTTTCACTTGAAAGGTTGCAGCGGCATAGCGAATGAAATGAAACAAAATAAGGTTCAACATCATACATATATCTGTTCAAATAACTATAATGAGAAGCTGGCTCTATGTTTTGGACTTTTAATATTGACGTTACTTTTGACCGCGAGCTAACTTGTGTCGCGCGGATTTAAAACTTAGTAGACTGCATTCTTCCAGACTGTTCTACACGTGTGACAAATTTAATCGAGAGATGCAAAGCATTTTAAGTGATACGTAACTATAAACATGCATCCAATCTTTCGCGTTAGTGTGATCTAAATGCAAATGATAGAAGAAATAATCCGCATATTCTTCTTAAAATGTGTCAATGTGGCTTCTTAATAACTGAAGAGCACTTCGGTTCATATGCAGCGAGTCAATAAAGCAACCGTATCCATTTGTTATCCCGAACCCACCCACTTTGGAACCTCAAATGAGGGCGACAGTATATTTATTTATTCGCGCACTCACACGAAATAACCGCATAAATACTGCAAGGTCTTCGGGAACATAACCATTAATTGCCGCCTCGAGCCGGTCAAATGACATTCCTTAATCTCGCATTATCCGAATTGATTTACGCGCGCAATTTCCGTATCTCATATTATTTCGGTTTAACACAAAATGGCGGTCCTTTATCAAGATTATTGCGATGAGTCATTTTTACAGATAAGTGTCGGACTTTGATCAATCGATTTTTGTACAACACTCGATAACTGGGCCGCGCGGCTGCTCGGCTGCTCGGTTGCTCGGTTGCTCGGGAGATCCGAATATTTTAAATCGAGTAACGTCGCATTTTTATCCGAAACGTGCGTAATGCATATTTTGCTTTCACAGTTATATTTTAAGTCTTGCTGTATAGTAATTTTCAAATTAATTAAAAAAAAATCTTTAAAATAGACGCCCTTAGTTGTAGGTTCGAAAGCCCTTGACACGCGAGGTGGCTGTCGACGCGCCCTGCCGGTCGCCACTCAGACCTCAATCGCGTTTGGATTCGACTTGACTCCGCCGCGAGCACATCGATTGCCCTTCGCCCCTCGCCCTCCAGCCCCTCCTACCTCGTCGTGCCCTCTGTGTGTAAAGAATATAATTAATCAGTACCGATGATAATATAAAACATCTGCGGAAAATGAATCTGCATCTTCGTAATCTAGTATTCGATTTAAAAATCAATAACTGTCACACTACGAGGTACGACTCGAATAACACTTGACACCTCAAAATGGGTTAAGTAATAGCTACGAAAAACCATTACATACTAACAGTTGATTAAACATTTTTATACATATTTTATTTTACATATAAATTTAAACAAACAGTAGCTCAGCATCTGATCACAATCGACGAAAATTCAACACAACCCGTGCTACCAAAAAAGTTCAACAAAAGTCTCTTAAAACTTCTCATATATTTTTCTCAGTTCAAAGTCTCTATATTAGAAAGACATATGTGAACAGAGATTTTATGTGAATATTTGTAAAGTTATTCATCATCATCATCACCATTGTTAGCACAAGGTAGTGTAATGTTATTGAGGCACACTATTGTGCGTGTCCACGTGACGCGGGCCCGGCGGTGCCGTTACAATGAACGTGTCGGAAGTCATCTGTCAATGTAACCGAAGCGATACGCGAGCACTCCGCCAGTTCTGTTGAGTGTTGCCTAATGCGGAATACTGAATTAGATCGATAATAAACAACTATTAGATACCTTTAATCCAATTCAATGGAGATGAGAAATTATATACACACGTAAAATAAATAAGAAATGTAGCATAGGTATAATCATTTCATACGTCTAATAGAACTACAATTTATAACGGGAAAGATTAAATCTATCTATCGAATGCAATCATAAATAAATTAAAATAAATAAATAGTATTACGCGCATGATGTCTATAACTTCAAGTGAATTAAGTTAATCCCGCTCATGTTGCGGTGCTTAGATAAGCTAAACGGCGGGCGTTTAGCTCAGCGCATTACAACCTATAACTTAACCGGTTCATAAAGTTGTCCGGAACGCAATTATAATGTATCCATTAGCGATTCTCGCGTTGAAACTTAAGTGTTAGTTAAGTGACATATAGCTTAGATAGTGTAAGAAAATATTTGTCATAACTTACACCAGTCTGTGACAACTTTACTTCAAATGTGACAAAATAAGCTGTAAATCCGTTAAGTCCATTTAAAAAAGATCGGGAAGGTTCTTAATTTTACATTGAAGCAGGCAAGCATTTGATATAACTATAGATATAAAATCGATAGTTAAAATAGAAATGACTTGTTAAACGAAACGTTTGCCCTTTGCATCAAATCTTACTTAATGCAGACAACAATCAATCACAATAAAAACATCAATGACCGTTACTAAACAACGAGACGGAATCCGCGACACGAATTTGACGTGACTATTTGCTTTTGATCGATAACTCGAAAATCCGTACCGGTTTCACGGTACAAGCTCGTACCAGTCCATGGTACAAGTGTGGTACATCTAATGGACCGTAATGGACCGCGCACTGACCGCTGCGCCCCGGGCCCCTGTAATCATATGTTACTGTGTAATTAATTTTAACGCTATAATGTCTCGTCTTTAATATTATTTACGATCCGCCGGCGCTGGAGTTATTAAACGTTCTTAAGTAATTAATCCTTTTATGAATGATTTAGGCCGAAATGAATTTGTACGTTAATTTAGAAACTATCGACGTTTACGACAGTGATATAGCGCGTCTTAGTATCTGTACAATATTTGATATCAGACACAAGAATACAAGGAGGAGATGGAAGGTTGTTGTGATTAAGAAGTGAGTGACGATTGAAATGACGGTTTAATCTGAAGGTCCAAAACCTGATGAGCAAACCATACAAGAGTAGTAATATATAGTATTTCTAATATAAAAAATATAAATAAAATTACTTAAACGCTTCATGTGGAAAAACAACAAAGTAAAAATGGAACTGACCCAATTTTGAAGGCGGTGGCGTACGAAGAAAAACCGCGATTCGCTCTTCAAGGCGGCTTTATTGTGTCTTTTACGAGGTGATCTCAATTAGACGAGAGTTAACAGCCCGCTATTTTGAGACTGCAGCGTGTTACGAGCGAAACCAGAGACACGTAGCCGGGAAAATTATCTTCTCTGTTACATTTTTTGTTGTTCATTTTTAGTTTAATTAAGAATTAATACAAGGTAAAGATTATCAAGGCCCTATTTTGTGATATAACACAGCATAATGAAATATTCAAATAGGGTTGTCAGATCTGTATATATTTAATCTAGTTATACATGACATGAAAGTGTTCAAAACACACGCAATAAAGTTCATCCCTTTCTCTTTGTTAATCTTAATTAGCTGCGATGGTATTCAGCATTGTTACATCGTATCTGTCGCTCCCCGAGAGGTAAGAGGCGTGTTAATGTAGCGAGTTGAATAGTGTCGTTGTACAAAACAAGCTGAAAGACAAAGCCTTATCGCGAGCCTGTTTATTGGCGAATTCCCTCGGGACTCGGGACAGTATTAAGGAGAAGTTGTCTGTACATTACACGAGTGTTCAGATACAACAAATTTAGAAGACGCATAAGAAAAGCCTATTACGATGTACAATCAGGGCTCTTTGCGGTGTTCCATTTTAAAAGCTACTGTCGGTTAAACGTTTTGTGCGTAGGACATTGACAACGAAACGAGTTGGTCAGTGGTACCCGGCTAATTTTTTTTTACTATTATTCCGTTATTTACTCAACATAATGCTACATAATTAGTTGTTTGTAATAAGGACCAGAGTTTGTTACGTTGCTTTTAATAACTTCAATATTTCAGTAAGTGGAACATTGCGACGGGCCTTATTGTACATAAACAAACAAGATGAAACAACTTGGCCTTAACAAGCGTCGTTAAACAGTTCCGGCAGTTTGTCAAGATTGACAACGATGGCAAACCTAACAACAAATGCTGGTGACAAACAAAATAACTGAACTGTCTTGCATAGTTGACTTAATACTAACCTATACCAGCTGACTCGACACACGTTGTCCGGTCTTAAAGAAGAATGTTTTATTTTATTCAAGAACTTTCATGTTAGCAACATGATAGTTAATAGCAACTAAAATGTATTAGAGAAATGGTTGCGTGTTTTCAGGAGTACGCGGTAACCAACACACTCATTTCATATATTCTCAGTTCTAGACAGACCAATGTTGAGAGACAATACGTTTGCTGGTCCTGGCTGTTTGATGGTTGAGAACTTCGTATTTCTATTATTGTTGCTAGGCATCTTATCTTCTTGTCTTCAAGCATTTGTTTATTAATACTTCGTGTAGAGACGTTGTATGTCGTAGCATCTCGAGTATTTTCATAAATGTCAATAAAGCTGTTATAAAAGAATGAATCGCCGGCAATCTTTGAATTATTAGTGAGTGTCGGAAGAAGAAATTATTGGGAGCGAGTACAATATATCACGGCGGCGTTGTTCGGACACCTCGCGGTGCGCGGCTATCAATCTTGATATCAAATCGAAACACACGGCTGCGACATCTGTCCTTGTCTAACTTGCTACTCACTTGTATGTTACGTCTCTCTCCCGATTGTTGCAGTGCTAGCAATAATTCTGACACTTTCACCGCCGGCCGCCGTGACCCGGGCAGGTCATTCCCAACAATGTCCGGCTCCAGATAGCTCCATAATAGCTTGTTATTATTTTGTTATCTTTCGAAAGTGTGCTGTGTAAGGCTGTACTTTCAAGATACTCGTATAATTTTAAATTTCCAATGAAAAGTCAACTTTGCGTTCTTTAATCGACTGTTTCAATCTTTCACTATGTTACCATTAAGCGTAGTTAATACTAAAATAGCAATATTAAATTAAATTAATTGGTGCATTAATGTATGTTTAAATCTACCAAACTTCGAGGTCCACGGCGCTGTGTATCAAATAAAAATTACATAACAACGCTGGCTTCATAGCGCAATAAAAATTCTCAAACTGCCATAAACAAGTCAAACCTGAATGGACACGATCGGCTGTTTGCTACATACATATATGGAATTTAAACGCGACCGTCTATTATTTTAGTGTAGGCTGTACCTATGCTAATCTAACTTACCAGCATAACCTATGCTTGAGATAGTTTGCCGTAAACTTGAGCCCGCAGTATTCCTTTCAAATCGCTAACCCTGATCGAACACTCCTTTCTTACTGTAGCATCAATGTGCATTAAGTTTTATTATATTATTGCTTTTAATAATTTGACGCTCAAGATATAAACTTATTCGTGGTTAGTCATCCAGACCACCTCCCACATGATCTAAGCAGTGATGCGGTCGAAAGGCAGTACGCGCTAGCTTACTAAATGCCTTTTATTTCTACTCTTGAAGTCTCCTCGTACTTGGGAATACTGACGCTGACAACTTGTACCATTTCTCTACTTCAAGGAATCAAAATTCAAAACGTTTAGTCACAACAAGGTAGCTTGCCGCTGTAACTTGGAGCACAATAACAAGATAGTGGAGATTTCAAATGCAATTAAACCAGCTTTCATTTCGTCGTCGCAATTAATGGGGGCAGGTGTCGGGGCCGCGCTATTTACTTGCGAATACAAATTCACTGTTTATCTATGCACAATTAGGACATAATAATTCCTAATCCCATTATGTACCATATCTTCTTGTCAGTCTTAGATTAGTAATTCTATAAATTCTATAAAATTAGAATAGTCATTCTACCGTGGTCCTCTTCAATTTTTTCATCATAATTTTCCTGCATACTTTTTTAATATAATAATATTTCTTTTACCACTCCAATTAAACTCTAGGCTTGTTACGATATGGTTTACGATAGTCGAACGGCGGAATTCGAACTCTCGACCACGTGATCGGAAATCCGTACCCTTCACTATTAGGCTAACGGATTGATATTAGGTAATTTAATAAATAGAGATACAGGAAGAAATGTTTAATTAAACGTATAGCGACTGAGAAATAATGCCAGTCCGACTTACCGTAAAGAAGTGTTCTCAATGGGCTTGAAACTAGTCGGTACCGACACAGGATGAATACGAGAGGCTTGGCGGTTTTATATTTAGTTTATAAGGTCTCACGAAAGTTAAAAAAATTATAAAAAATTATTTAACATTTGTGCCTATCTTGTATTCGGAATTAATTTGTTTAGTATAAAATATATTTTCACGTATGAAGACAACGACGATAAATTATAACTCAAATTAACTAATCATTTGGAAATTCGATAAGTGAGGTTATGATCGGATTATGTTAATTAAATTATTAATTTGACGTTATGTTTGATATTCATGAGCGATTAACACGAGATTGATTCTAGCGGGGTTACTATATTGTATGTCTAATAATATATTGTTCATATCATTTGACGTACTCATAAACATGTGTTTTCATTATAATAACAAAAAGACTCAGTACTTTAAATTTTTTGACACATAAAAACGGCAAAAACTAACGTATTTATGTATGTTGACACCGACTAGTTACGAGATTATATAATTGTATATAACTAGATTAGGTTTTGTTATTTGATTTAGTTTTATTTATATTAAGGCACATAATTATTTCAATGCATGACTGCCACTTAGGCAGTCGCTTAGTGTAGATTTTAATTCCTAAATCAAGCTTTACATGACTATTAAATGACTCTTGATAGCGCGTGTTATTGTTTTACATAGCCGTGGGACACAATTTAGTAACTTTCAATGAGTTAAGATGACAGTGTCGGCAATAGATTCAGTACATCACGGTCAGCTGTGCGCTGTCCAACACGTTTGTCTGTCGTGTTGCGCTGACGTGAGGAGCCGGCCGGTGTGGCGCGCGCCTTATGCTATTCAGAGGTTTATTCGCCTGCTTGCTTTATGAGGCCATAAAATGTTCACCTGCATACCCTGACGTACACTCACGTACAAAACTGTTATTTTTATATGTTAATAAATCATTTACATGCTATCATCGTAATTCAAGCTAGTTTTTCGGACAATGACACATATTAGCGATTCTTACGACATTACTTTAAATTTTATGTGATTATTAATATACTGTTTAAATTTCTTTACGTATATTTGATGGACAACACAAAGTAAAATATTATATGTCACTTGTAATATTAAAAGGCCTGAATAAATACGCCAGTAACATGTCTCAGTCTAGACTAGTGTAGCAAAGTGTGAGTACAATGCCGTTATCAATTACATTCAAACCATAAGTAGTGTTGTACCGCTTTCGTGTACCAGTATACCAGTCATGTTCCGCTGAGTCGCTGTAATTCCGCGGGTTGGCACTGTCGCGCGCGATGTTACAGCCCACCTGCCCACGCGACTGTACTGGAGACAAGTTAAGGTCT
Source organism: Papilio gigon (assembly GCA_027563995.1). Classification (NCBI taxonomy): domain Eukaryota; kingdom Metazoa; phylum Arthropoda; class Insecta; order Lepidoptera; family Papilionidae; genus Papilio; species Papilio gigon. The sequence goes on along the minus strand of JAODUI010000004.1, from coordinate 7,292,085 downwards.
CACCTTATGCTAAACATATCGATATTTACTTGTTTATTAAATTTTATTGTAAAATCAGTGTTTGGATGTATCAGTAACTGTATACATTTTACTTTTAAAGGATCCCGTTGCCCGTTTACTAGAAGTAGCTCTCCTCTTAAGATCCAACAGATCTCTTTTTTTTTTTCATCCAATATCTAGCAACTTGAACCAGACATTTTGGTCAATCGTTTCTTTGTTTCTTACTTCTTAAAATAGATGATTATTCTGATTTATCGATAGCGATGTTCCGCTCTAGTCTATGCCCACTAGCGCCACTCTCCCCGCTGCCCAGCGCCGTGTCGCGCCGGCTCTAGATAGTAACGGTGTACGCATCTCGAGTTACAACTTGCGCCGACAGAGGCCGTATTTCAAAGTTCTTGTTTTTTTTTCGTTTAGAAAAGTTTTATTAAGGAAGTGAGGTAGAATGGGAACGGCATTTTGCGAGAGCCGGTTACGCGCGGACCACCGCCGCGACGACGTGTCCGGACGACGAAACTTTGATGGACGTGAATAATAAGACTTGTCTTGCATGATCACTTATTTGAGACCATATAAATAAACTGCTAACCATGCTATTTACACTACATAGGACTATCGTGCAAGCGATCTCTTGAATAGCATCTGAAAATCTGATGTGTTCTCTACCTTTCTAAAGTATATTTCCTTCACAAAATTCACCTCCACCTTTTTGCAAGGAAAGGAGAACTAAAATTTGGCATCCAGCACGCAATAGTGTACCGATTCCTATTAAAGTTGAAAGTCAAGTACGATATAGGAATATTCTTGACTATTAGATAACAGTCAACTCCTAATTCAGACTACGTTGTTATTGTTTAGTACAATACAATCAATAGAGACAAATACACGGACAAACAGAGCGTCGCACAGTTGACACTGATTCTGTTTGTCTTAGCTAAGGCTGTGTGTACACTGCGTAACGAGGCGCCGTGACTCCGCTACGTTGTCTCATCCCTAACGATCCTATTGCTAAAGATTTTACTGAATCTATCCGGGTTTAAGTTCTTAAAGCTTGTCTCTAGTCTCGATTTATTTAAACGCCTCTAGTTTGTATTGAGAGCAGCGCTGTCGGATTACTTCGCTATTTGAAAATTTATTTCAGTAGATTAGTTGAAAGGTTCAGTTTCTTTCATTTTGCAAAGGTACAATTTATCCTTTCAACAAACTCAACCTTTTAAAACTTTTGTCTATATTCTACTGGTTTGATTTCTTTTGCGTTCAAACATTTTTTGATCTAAAAATATCTAACAAAAAAAACAAATTACATTTTCCTTCAGTAAAATGTCCTCTTACATTGAGATAAATGTTTATTTCCGCTATCGTTTATGATGCTGGGAAAATCCTGTGTTTTTATAATGAACATTAATAATAAATTACTTAGATGAAATTATGCGCCACTGTCAAAATTGCGCTTGTGAAATAATTGTTCGCTTTGATCGCGAGCCCTGGCCCGGGAGAGCTGCGCGCAGCCTCCAACACGTCAGAGCTAAGCTCACAAACAGAAATTAAATAAATCCTGCGACGTAAAACAAAAGCGCACGGCGGTTGACTAAAATTAGGACTTCCTGATGAAAGCGAAGTCGACTCCATTTTAATATTCATTTAAAAAATGTAACTTCAAAGTATGTTGGTCATCCTTTGAAATTATAATTAAATCATCTACAATATGAGATTATTAGTTCAATAGTTTCACGTCTTTAATCAGTTTAGTTGTGCCTCCATACAGTAATACAGCAGTTTTAATACCATACAATTTTATTAAATTTGATATCTCACTTGGAACATATCTACCAAGTTAATTGATATGATAATAAAGAACACTGTTTGTAAAAGTTCAGAAATAAAAGTATTTACATATAAAATTAGTTGAATTATTTATGTCCAGTGAATATTTCGCTCGTGGCTTGTAACTTGCGGCAAACAGCTGAGAGATTAAATATCGTGTTGGATTCACGACGCGTTCCCTCCATACACGGCAACTGTGTTTGTATCAAATGTCCTTTGAACGCGAATATCTGATATACAATTTTTAATTAATTCACAATTCGGTTACGGATATTTCAGCTTTGTGCCAGTTTACTTTATAACTGTTATGTAATTGGACGGTTGCATTGTGATTATATTTTAAAATACGCAAACATTTTTAAATAGAATAGAATCTAATCTCTCATCTCGAGTCAGTTGTATTTTTCAATGTAGGAACATCATTTTTCAATGTTCTCTACCAACATTAGTGTCAGATCACCGGCAAGAAGTCCTAATTCTGACTGTAATCCACCGGAGGAGATATTATGTTACTATAATTTATATAACAGATGGCGCTGTGGCGAATCGCATTATATTAATACGCGATATGCATAGGACAGCCTCGCCAAATATACACCCATTTCGGCCGCAGACTCTTCGGTGTTTGCTGGTTGTCATTGCGTTCTGTAGTTGTCGTTGGCAGAGTCGTTCATTTTGAAAAAGTTTCGTACATAAACAAATACAGAATAACGAACAAGCGTGATCATGTCAAAGTGACACCTGCCAAGGAGCCGCGCCCGCGCCAACAGTAACCTCGTCCACCAGTCATAGACTAAAGCGCAGACTCAAGAACTTTTAAGAATATAGAATGTACTAGTGTCGTTGCTTGCGTTACCCGCGTATATGTTAAAGTATAATTTTTGAATAACCGTCCAATTCTGAGTGCTGACCGGGTGGTGAGTGCCATGAGTAGAGCGCGCGTGGTCAAAATAAGCGCCCATTATGAATACCTCACGCCGGAGCGACGTCGTCAAATTATACAACTTGTAACACGAAAAGGTGAGATTTTATGGAGATGCATCTTAAACGGTACAGTCAGTAGCACAAATGTTAAGATACCATTTTAAATTACCACTTTTCATTAGTTATGTCCTATTGGTCGAAATTCATAATGGTTTCATTTTGCATTAAAAATAGTTTTAAGCAATTCTTCTCCTCATTAACTTTATCTGTGTTAAATTTCTTATATTTCGCGCTGTTCGCTTAAAAAGGTGTACAAAGTTTTGGCTTCACATATGAATGTAATAGGTTTTTATTTACTTTATATTGGGTACCAATGAACAACACTAAAGTGACCATTTACTAGTTTAATACTGTTTATCTTACCTTCCTAACTCTAGACCACAAGAAAACATTGTCTTTTGTTAGTAGTGCTGTGCAACATATACAACTGACAAATAATGACTAATTTTTTTTTTAGTAAGAAATTACTTTCAATTTCTTTTTTAAAATCTGCCAGCTTCGAAGCTTTAAATGAAATGCACGTTAAGGCGCTATAAATATTGTTAATCAATAACAAAGCATAAATCATTTTAAAGTAGATATTGAAACGTCGCATAAAATTAAACAGCTCGATTGTACTTGGCGACCGTGAACGCGTTTTACGACCGAAGCTGACCATAAAATATATTATAATTAAAATATATATCATGAAAAGTCTAATTACGATACGTTAAATGACTTTAGAGATATTTCTTTTGAGTTTTATTGATTTTTATTACAACGGGATAAGGTTGGTTTTATGTTATTTTATTTAGAACCATGAAGACGTTATCAAAGAACTCTGATATTATTTATGATATAAAGTTAACTATTATTAAATCTAAGAATTTTTTATTGGTTAAGTTTGTGTCAGTAGGAATTAATGAGCAAACTTTTTAATAGAAACGTTTAGAATAAAAAAGACTGACGGAGTTTTTAACAAATTTATGTAACGTATGTAAAAATCTATAACTTTTAAACTGCGCGATAAAGCACAAAACACTAGACGCCAAATAAACTTTCAAATGGAAGTGTTGAAATAATTCGTATTACCATCCGAATAGTGTAACTTTAAGACAGGACGCGCGGCACGGCTCCCAGGAATATAACGTTGCACGTTCAACTATTTTATCTCACCTGTTAAATTTTACGGCGTAGACAGAGTTTAGAGGAAAACGCTTTATCTATCTATTAATCAATATTATTTACAAACGGTTGCCGACGTCGTAGATTAGAATGAAAATAAAAAAAAAAACATTTTTTGTAACTACATTCCAGTTAAAGTTCCGTCAATATCTGTCTATCCTCTCTAAGATTACCCACAACAGAACCAGCACGGCATACTGAAGGCATTGGGGAAGGCCTATTCAGCTGCGGGCAGGCAGTTGATATTTGCTTAAATTAATGTCCCGACAAAAAAATACTTAGGCTAGGTTCGAAGTAACCTGTACATGAGCTGATAATGTTGCTAATCCATCTTGATGCCGCTCTATGGTCAAGCTTCTTGTTTCAATATTTTTTCATCTCCTCCCCCATAAGTTCCCACGTTCGATGACATATCAATTGCTTTCCTAGTCTGGACGTAGACTGACATACCCTCTGCGGCAATATTTATATACTGACAGCCCTGGACTAATGCATTTTATAGGAGCTGAGATGTTGCATTCGTATGGTACCTACAAGTTACACGCTTAAGCGGTGAGGAAAGCATACAACGGTGTGTCGTGTGGCTTGTGATAAACTATGCGAGATTGAAAGGATGATATATTAAAATAAAGAACATTATACAAACATTGTGCAAAAAGACGAGTGACTACTGATATAAAATGTTTTTATTCCATAAACGGGTTTTCTTCTTTTTTGTTGTCTGGCTTGCTGTGCTCATGTATAAAACCTTTTTGAAGGTATCGAATCTGCTTGAATAGCAGTATTGGTCACAATCTGTTAATAATAATAAAATTGTATTGTCTATATGTTACATGAATAAATATTTCGCGGACATGATGTAATTGCGTCGCTTGCACGAGTAATTAATATCCAATTTGATTTTTTGTGTGTTTTGTCTGTTAATAGGAGACAAAGTTATTATTATTTTTATATGCGTTAGGCTTATATATTACAGCACTCATAACTTGTGTGGCGAGCTTGTAGTATCCAATTCCTGGATGTTTTATTCATCTCCCTGGAGACCGGGAGACGCGAGTCGGCCGGCAAAGACTCCCGTATACATACGACGACGTGCGACTGCCGTGTTTGTGTAAGGTATAGGTTTTAAATAATTAAGATTGATTAATATTATTATCAAGAGTGTGGAGCGTCCTCCCTGCTGGTGGGCCAATGACTTAGTGCGGACGGCAAGGCAGGAAGTCATTGGATGCGGGAGGCGGAGGACCGCACACTGTGGAAGGCATTGGGAAAGGCCTATGTGCAACATTTGGCAGACAGGGTCTGCTGATGTTGATGATTGATATTTTAGCGCATTATACTAATATTAAGTTATTGTTATATGTTAAGATCGCGTAAATGGCGCCGGTACTGTCGCAGCGACATGACGAAAACGACACAGAACATAAATCACAAGTTAATCGTACAAGCAGAGCGTTTAACCGGACTATTGTGTATCGGATTCGGCCTGAAGCCGGCTGGCGGGCCGCCAATGGATAAATTATAGCCGCGGAGGGCACCTAGTTGGCTTGCTGCAGGGTTTAGTCATTGCCTGAGATTAGACTTACTGTCTCTTAACTTACAAAACTTACTCGTTGAGAAACAAAAGCATTACAAAAAAACTACGCAAAAAAGAGTACGGTCCACGAGACTGTAGGTGTTAAAAATCTTTTAATAAAAGAAAGCTTACAATACTTCTCCAGCGTGGTGTTCCTTAGAAGATACACTTGTTTGAACGTTTAGTACGCAATGAGATGACGATACGAAAAAAATAACCAAAAGGGCATAAGTTTTACTGTGTCTGTACGGAATCTGTCAGTGGTACACAGCTTTTTATATTTAAAATTACGTTAGTATCGATAATTTAACAAAGGAAATATATTAATAGTATGTTACAGGTGTTCCAAATTTCGCGAGTAATCCCCGTTACTAATTAACATGTCTTCCACACGAGCCAGGGGCGCTCAACCTTTGTGCCGAATAATTAAGCGCTAATACATCCATTTTGAGTTCGGGATTAATTGAATTAATAAACTTGTTATCTCGAGTGCGCCAATTTGGAGTTCCCCTTCGCTGTAACAATGTTACGAGGGTTCACGACGTCTGGCTGCCTCTCGCACTGTCTGACACGATAGGATTTAACAGTGCCTAAGTCACTTTATCTTAATTGTGTTTAAAATTAACTGTTTATAGCTGAAAGATTAATTGTATGAATGAACGGTGCGGGACATTTATCTGGAACGACGTCATCGTAAGACTCCTCTATAATGTTCTAGACTCTGTTTATAATGTTACAACGCTACGTTAATTAGATGAATAACCAGGGGTCATTCCCGAAAACGGATAAAATCTAACATCTGTTTTATTCAAATAATTCCATTATGTATTATACCGGTTTATCGGTACGTGAAAATTACAGAAAAATACGTGGTTATATATTGGTGTAATATAAATAAAACTTACCAATTTCTACCATATAATGAAGCAATCACAAAAGTTAACAATTACCGTAGCCAGCGACTGCCCGGGCCCTCTTTGAGTTGTTTGAGATTTGATAGCATTTTCTGTTTTTACATCTTCAACTGCAAGGTCTTCAGGTAACGCAGTGT
>JAODUI010000004.1:7187826-7285386 GCA_027563995.1 Papilio gigon | reverse complement strand
ATAATGTACATATGCAATTCGAAAATTGAAAAACACATTGGTACATGGCGGGGATCGAACCTGGACAATGTCGAGTATGGTCCGGTCCATGAAGGCGTTTAACAACTGCGCTACCGACGCTCTATTACTTAGTTTAATACTAATAAATCTTGGTATGTAGTTTTTATTGGTTCAATATTTAATAAAAGAAAATGTTTATTAAATAAATATTATTATTTGAAAAGTTCCAACCAACTCTCAATAGTTATAAAGTCGGCTACACACTTTTTAACGGATGAATTTTGTGTGTAGCCGGTTTTAGACAAAGAAGCGATTTCAAAGGATGAGTTATTAATTGATATGGTGAAACAAACAAGTCCTATCATAACTTTATATTAGAGATAATTTCTGAGAAATGTCCCGCAGGCGAGCTTTTGTTTATGGTTGGTTCAAATAACATAGTATTATTAACTTTGATCTTTAGCAACTACATGAAGTACTTGAATTTATATTCTACAAAGACCTCATTTACCTAAAAGTCATCAAAGGACTTTTTCGTTTCTCTCATCATATCGTTTATCTCATCTCCAAGTTGGCGCACCGGATTTAAGTCCTTAAAATTCAACTCGTATCATTTTATCTGTCATTTAATGTCGCCCTTTAAGCAATTCATCATTGTTTTATATAAAAACTGAATTAATGTTTGACCACGGTCCCGCCTTATTCCGAGTAATGATGTAGTCCAAAGATTAGGTCTACTGCTGTTACCGTCCCGGGAAATTCCTCCTTTCGTCACGTTCAAAAAAGGGTCCTTCCAGAAGCAAGCGTACCTCTTTCTCCTTTGAGAAACGGCAACGCATCTGCTCCTCTAGTATTGTAAGTACATAGGTATCGCCAACCACCTTATGACTCGGCTGCTCGCTACACCCTACTCTTATAAATAAAAGTATAGTAATTAATTCTTGACGTTGTGGGGAACCTTCCACATCTTCACCGAACATTCCACAGACACATACAAATACACAGACATCCACAGATACGCATACAAACATTCAGACGGCACACATACACATTTACCTAACTCACTTACTAAACGCACACATACAAACACCGGTGCGGAACGGGTCGGCGACGTCACGCGCGACGGTTCGATTCCCGGGCCTCCTATTGGTCAATTTTGAACCGCGGCGCACAGCTGACCCGAGGTCAACGACCGGCCGGCAGTACAGTCGATTAGCGAACTCCGACAGTGCCCGTGCTTTCTTTGCTATCTCTCTGCGTTAGATTCCGCCAGTTTTAATTATTGTGTTAACTTTATTTTCCTACTTGTTATCTTCTGTGTGTTGCTTTTCTCCTTCTTTATAATATATTTAAGTGGACGTGATTGTGTGTGTGAATAAACTGTGTTGTGAGTTAACGGTCGTGTCATTTGAATCCCGCTACCGCACTCTCCATCACCATCATCTCACACGCGCCCCAGCATCTACACATCTATTGTCATCACTAAAAAGGTAAAAAATATAACCTTACCGCTTGGCACTTTATCTTCATCTGCATGTAAGAATTCTATCAGCTGAGCAGTCTTAGATCCTGGTGCTGCACACATATCTAAAACCTACGAAATAAAAATAGAATTAAAACGTATTCTATTAGAAACTCGAATATTTTAAACCTATTTAACCTTTGCTGAAGAACAAAAGAAAAAAGAGTACGGTATTAAAAAAAACTTTTAATAAAAAAAACCTATTTAACCAATAAATGGCTTCCAAAATAATACCAGTTTTCATAATACACTCAACTTTTGGAACCACTGCATACACTAACCTTGTGATGTGGTTCAACTTTGAGTACAACAGGTGGAATCATTGACACAGCCTCCTGTCTTGACACTCCCCCCGCTGCAGTCTCCGCTACTAGGAAGTTGTGCAGCTTGTACAAGAGTTCATTTCGACGGATGTCACTACGAGATAGAAGGAGCTGCCAGGCTATACCACCGGGATACCTGATGTGGAAGTACCTTGTTATTGGTTTCTGGTGAAATGAACCTTGATGAGCAATATTAATTTAATATTTGAAAACTGAGTTACTTTTTGACTTTATGATATAAAATTTCCTAAAGTTATTTTTTTATTTGCCTTCTAGAAAGTAATATATGTTTATTTGGTGCATAAACAAATAAAAAATATATATTTGTTAATAAATGATTACTACATTTTTGTTACTTCACTAATGTCTTGAAAAAAAGATCTGTTAGGTTAACAACAATAGTCGAATTGGGATTTGAACCCACAACTACTAGATTGGTAGTCCATACTTTTAACCATGAGGCTATCAGTGTTTCAAAGTGTAATGACTTAATATAACTGCATACACACCATGGTAGGCTCACTGGTTTGATTCCCTCATCTTCACCGTTCACCTCATTCTTAATCTTCACATTTAATAATTGTGAGAAGTATTCACTTTTCACAATATTTAATAATGCATCCGCTTCAGCTTTAGAGCCAGTAATTCTGAACGCTGTTGGCAGGTCTTCTTTTAAACTTTTCATGAATTCTGACCATTGTTCTTCCGGGCATACTTTTTGTGTCTAATTAGAGTAAAAAAAAAAAACAAATCATTAAAGTTATTTACTTCAACCTGGTAAGGATTCTTTTATAGTATTTTATTTGATCCAATGACCATAGACATTCAGAATAACAGAGGAACTGAGAAGCCTGGGTTTTTGTGTCCATCTACAGTTTACACTGTTTACTTAGTATTAGACAGACTTAAACTATATGGCAGAGTGCAATTACATAAATACTACTTGGTAATTTAATCGGTTCGAATACACAAAACAAAGTGGAAAAGAAACTTAAGTTTAATTTAAACATTGATTGATTGACGAAAACAAAACCGATAAAGACAGGTTATGAGAATGATATTTAGAGAAAAAATAAATGGAACATACCTTGTAATATTCCTCAAAAGCAGCATTTTCTCTAACTATATCTTCATAATGTTTACGTGTGTCGGCTGCAGGTTTATCTTGAGGATTTTTTGCCTAAACACACAAAACATTATTAAAAAATGTTGTATACGTTTACATTACAGGGTTACTTATATTTTTTTACCTTTTCTTTTTGATCTCGTTTCCTTTGAGCGAATTTATTAACGTTGCGGTTTTTGCGTCCCATTTTGATTTATTTGAATCAAAAAGAAAAAAGTATTTGTATCAGTATACAAACCGATTAAATTTTTACATGTGTTGCTTGACATAAAGTCACAATGACGTTTCGACAAAGAGAAGGTTAACTTTAATAATCTACGAATTAATAAAAAAAAATGTGTACTTACAAAGAGGGTAGCAGTAGTTACTTAAATCACATTACTTGGTACAAATTTCTATTTAAAATTACACTATTGTTCCGCGAATTTCCATAAAATCACACATAATTTCGATGTTATTCTAACCACTTTAGTTACTTTACATAATAATGGTAATACTATACTCACATGTAAACACTGCGGAAATTTCTACTTTATGGAAAAACACACTTTATGCGACTGGAAGAAGGTTTAATATAACTGTACGTATATTCTTTGTATTGATAAAATGATAATGAATGTAATTGATGAATATCAAATTATCAAATGAATGCCGAACGCAATAGAACGTAGAGCAGCATCGAACAAGTGAGCATATAACATTTTTCTTAAATTATATCATGTGTTAAAGTTTCTCTGTTTACATTCACATTTGTCAAAGGTACTATATTTAATTCTTAGATTAAATTACTTACTTTAACTTTGTTAACTTTGTAGATATTCGTCTGTTTACAAGCGTATTAACTTTATTTTTATCTACAGTGTTGATTTATTGTCGTATTTCTTATGTCATAGACTTAATAATTGACATGTTTATTTTCTGACGTAATTATATTTAATACATATCGCCTGTATTAAAAAAAAACACATACCTATTTTCGTTAACTCTTAATCAACTTAGGCCTATAACTATTTATAATGCACTGTCATTCAGAATCTCATTTTTAACATATTGATAATAAAATGTGAATTATTATTTACAATAATATTATTTTTATTATGTTTACAGATAATATAAAATGAATCCACCGAAAGGTTTTCAGTTTGCCATAGACAGGGGAGGCACATTTACTGATGTATATGCTCGCTGTCCTAACGGCAAAGTTAGGGTCATGAAATTATTGTCAGTGGACCCACAAAACTATGATGATGCTCCAAGGGAAGCGATAAGAAGAATATTGCAAGAGGTTGGTTAAAATTATATAGATTTTTGTTCAAACCACACTTAAAAATCTTAAACCACAAATTTTTGTTTTGGTAATTGAATGTTTATATTTAAATTGTTACAGGAAACAGGTAATGCTCTAGATAAAGATGGGAAAGTGAATTCATCATTGATTGAATCAATTCGAATGGGAACAACGGTTGCTACCAATGCGTTGCTGGAACGGAAAGGTGCTAGAATGGCACTTGTTATAAATAAAGGATTTAAAGATTTACTTTATATTGGGAATCAAGCAAGACCAAATATCTTCCAATTGGTAAGCAACTTATTAATATTACTACATTAAATATCGTTTTTGTCATTAATCATTTTTTTAACCAGTTTGAATTATAATTTAAAAAAAAATCTGTTTATGGTATTGCTAATTTATTATATCATTAATAAAGGGCATTGTAATAAAAGTTGATTTTAAATCTATACTAATATTATAAAGCTGAAGAGTTCGGCTGTGTACGCTACTCTGAAGAAGTACTGGTTGGAATAAAAAAAACTTTTGGTGCTGGATAGTCTATTAATCGAAGAAGGCTATATCATGCCAAGAGCAATAGGAGCAGGAGCATAAAGGAAAAATGATGCAGAAACTCAATTCCATGCTAAAGAAGTCATGGCGGCCATCTTAGTTTCATTGAAGTTTGTCAGTCTTAAATTGATTATAGGGTTATAGGTTATTAAATAAAAAAGGTTAATTATATGGAAAGTTGGAGTAACAGTTATTTAGTCTAGCTGTATTTAATAAAGTAGATAATTTTGTTTAAACTAGCATTAATATCATAAAATCATTATACAAACAAAAGTCATATGTATGCTTTGGGATTATAAGCTTTGCTAATATTGATATTCTATTTGTACAAATTTTACAGTGGGTTTCCATTCTTGTAATATTTTAACATAATAAGAAATTTACACTAAAGTATATTTGAAGTAACCGTTTGTGTATTCTGAGTGTCACAGATAATATTTGCCTATTTCAGAACATAAAACGTCCAGAAGTTTTATATAAAGAAGTTATCGAAGTTGACTGTAGAGTGATACCGGCGTTGGAAGAGCGCTGTCAAATTGATAAATCAAAAGAAAATTGGAGGGAAGTTATCGGAACTACGGGGCAGAAAATGCTGGTGACCAAAGAAGTGGATACAGACGCGGTGAGGAGGGATCTGATGAAATTAAGAGAAAAAGGGATAGACAGTATCGCTGTCGTGTTCGCACATAGCTATACATACCACGATCATGAAGTTAAAGTTGGGAAAATTGCAACAGAATTAGGTAATTTATGATTTGTATGTAAATTTAATGTAATATGTGTAAAACGTCATATTTTTATTTAATTACTTTGCGCAAGCAGTGTACAAATTTTAACCCCTTGACCGCTAGATGGCCTTACTAGCCACAAAAATACGAGCCGTATAAATTCTTTGATAAACTCATTTTTTGTTTTTTCTGTTTGAAATGAGGTAACGTAAAAATTACGCTGGTATGAAATAAAACATTATAATTGTAATTTTATATATTTTAAGGTTTTAAACAAGTATCGCTGTCGCACGCGGTGACGTCAATGGTGCGCGTCGTGCCGCGCGGATTCACCGCGTGCGCGGACGCCTACCTCACGCCACACATACGAGACTACGTTAGAGGCTTCGCTGATGGTTTCACTAATGGACTGAAAGGCTCCAATGTGCTATTCATGCAGTCTGATGGTGGATTGACACCGATGAATTTGTAAGTTAAAATTTTCCCTTCTTACCGCGAACTGACGTGTTGAAATGGTTTTTAAGCACATGTAATGCAAGACTATACGTCACGCTGTCACTTTTCGTTACAAGACAGAGTAGGATATATATAAACTCGTAATGAGCGAAAGAGAAGAGAAATATTGTCACAATAGACATTTATTTTTTTCAGATTCAATGGATCCCGAGCTATCTTGTCAGGTCCTGCTGGGGGTGTTGTGGGTTATGCGATGACGTCATACCAGAAGGAGACCGGGTTGCCAGTTATAGGTAAGTGTAAAATTAAACGTTAACCAATACTAGTTTGAACAAGATCTTATGAAATTTTTTGTACGACTATACATTTGTTGTCCTTTTTTGACATAGGTTTCGATATGGGAGGCACCTCAACCGACGTGTCGAGATATGCTGGATCACTGGAACATGTTCACGAGGCGACCACTGCTGGGGTGACCATACAAGCGCCACAATTAGGTAAATTACTATATCTCTATACAAGAGCCGAGTGTTTGTAAAATACGAGACAGGATATCGTTACATGAAAGAGAAGAATTATACTGTAAACATGGGACAGAATGAGACGGATATATTTAGGTGCAGTTGCACTTAACACATTCAGTGCTGTCGACACCGAGTTCTATCAAACGATTTTACTTTCATAACATCTCATGGCAGGGATTGATATTTGTAACATTTTACACTGTTTCTTATACATGATTTCCTCTCAGATATAAACACAGTGGCGGCGGGTGGCGGCTCGATGCTGTTCTTCCGGTCAGGGCTACTGGTGGCGGGCCCGGAGTCCGCGGGGGCTGAGCCTGGCCCTGCCTGTTATAGGAAGGGAGGACCTCTCACTGTTACTGATGCTAATCTACTGCTAGGTAAGCTTATCATTTGGTTTTTACCCTGGGTTGTATTGCCACAGTTGACCTACGTTCGCCATCACAATTGCATTGGAGTTAACAGAGATTGTTCCATTATTAAGGTATCCTAAAGTTTTTTTTTAATGTTCTTCAGGTCGACTTCTGCCAGAATATTTTCCAAAGATCTTCGGACCGAATGAAAATGAACCTTTAGACAAGGAGGCGGCTGTGGCAGCGTTCAAGAACATTACGGATGAAATCAATTTATTCTTGAGACAAGATGGCGGGAAAGAGGTAATTACTTACAGCTGAGATAGATTGGAGATAGGTTATTAGCTAGTAAGAAACTGCTGGGCGCAGGCCTCTTATATCGACAATGATCCAGTGTTAAAAAACTAGCATAAGGAGAGAAGCGAAACTAGTCAGCGCGTCTTTCGTCCATGTAGCCTGTTGACGAATTCTTTATTTTTTTTATTGCGTTGGCATTCTGAAATTGTCGTTTTCAAATTGAAATTAGAAAATATTTTTAATCAACGAATATAAACACTTTTTACAGTTTCTTCACAAGATGGGGAATGCGTTATGTATAGTGTATGTCCCGGGAAGGACACGGGTTATGCTAGACTTCCCCCGAAACCTTCCCAGTGTGGGTAGGATACGGGAGGCCTACTGCACTAAACCCCTCCATTCCCGCACGACAGATGTACTACTGCGTCGCCCTACTGACTGCCCCGGGAATGGGCCCTCTTCGCAGCCTAGGGCGCTTTTCAAGGGACGACACCGACACTATTCGCCTTCTCATCCAGGATACTCCTGCAACCTGGACTTAATCTTTATATGATTTATACTTGAATGTAAAAACTTTCTTTTACAGATGACTATGGAAGAGGTTGCGATGGGTTTTATCGATGTTGCAAATGAAACTATGTGCCGGCCGATACGGTGAGTGTATATCACTAGTTTGAACCCGCGACTTCGTTTGCATGCATAATTTATATAGACAATATTATAGAGTGGCAGTTAAACCATGTCTGTGACAAATTTCATACAGATTAGTTCATCCATCCATATAATCTTTTGTATTTATAGTATTAGTAAGATGAACACGTCTTCATTACGGTGCAAGCGAGATAGATTGCAAGAGAGAGAGAGAAGATATTAGATTTTTGTTAGTTATCAATAGTCTCGAACTTCGAACCCAGGACTTTTAGGCTATTGTCACTTAAAATATAAAGTGTGTTCCAGTGCGCTGACGACGGCGCGCGGCTATGACGCGAGTGCGCACGCGCTGGCGTGCTTCGGCGGCGCGGGCGGGCAGCACGCGTGCGCGGTGGCGCACCAGCTCGGCATATCTACTGTACTGCTGCATAAATATGCTGGTACAGTATATTTTAAATTAAAACGTTAACAGATTTTTGTTAATTTACTAATATTTCTTTTAACATTCCAACTAAACTCAAGGCTTGTGCTAGGAGATAATTTACAATAGTCGAGTGGTGGGATTCGAACTCTCTACCACGTCATCGGAAACCCGTAGCCTTAACCATAAAGCTATTGGCGCTTCAAATCTTCAAGAATGATATTAAATAAATCTTTTCTTGTACATTTTACTTATTCTTTTCAATATAATCATGGCTTCTCTACTAGGTTTCAAAAAAAGTCAAATTTTCAGTAATTTATGTTCCCTAGGCATCCTATCAGCGTACGGTATGGCTCTAGCCCACGTGGTGCACGAGGCGCAGAAGCCTTGCGCGGCGGTGTACTGCGCCGACCAGTTCGAGCGGCTGGACGACCAGCTCGACGTGCTGGCCGCCGTCTGCAGAGACAAGCTGCGTGCTCAGGTATACACCACCTATACCATAACTAGTCAACACAATTTGTTATTTTTTTCGTTTTTCTCAGGTGCTAAGTGTATAAGCATGATGTTAAACAACATATGGTCATAGAGTCCTGAAATGTGCTCCTGTTGATTTTTAAAATACTTTTTCAAATTCAATTCGTAGTTTTCGAGTTTAGTGCCAACAAACATATATTACAAAAGCAAAGCTACACTACATAAACATATGGGCAACTTGCAGGGCTTCGACGACACCCAGATAGTGCTGGAGCCGTACCTGCACTTGCGGTACGCGGGCACGGACTGCGCGCTCATGGTGGCGCCCGTCATGGACACCAGGTCGCCCACGTCCTGCAGGCACGGGGACTTCTATACTGCTTTTATTGAAAGGTGAGAGCTTGTAATCAATTATCATGATAATGGATGGTGATGGAATGTAAAGAATTAGGAGTATAGTCAAGTGAAAGTTGAAGTCCAATGATTAAGGGTACAGATTTCCGATTGTGTGATTGAGAATTCGAATCCCATTGTACAGTGTCCCATGGTACAAGAAATATTAGTAAATTAACAAAAATCTGATAAAATTTCAATAAAACAGAGTATTGTGTAAATTATTTCAAACTAACATAAATATAATAATCTTTATTGTTAAGGTACAAGAATGAATTCGGCTTCACGCTAGCGGACAGGGATGTGATCGTGGACGACGTGCGCGTGCGCGGCGTCGGTATGAGTCAGCCCGCTGACCCCGTGGCGCCGCCTAGCGGGAAAGGTGTTAAACCTGTCGCTGAAAAGGTAACCTTTTGTCAACTTTACGCTAGTAATATTATTTCATGGCAAGTGAGGAGTGTGACAGCAGAGTAACCACAGAGTACAGTTTCCAGTCCTTGCCTAAATAGAACAGATAGAGGATATGACGTATAGAAAAGGGATAGTTCCCTTTTCTGTATACTTCCCCTGCCTAATTAGAAATGTATGAGGACTGGAATTGCCCAGAAAGCGTTTTAGTACTAATATGTTTTTAACATGAGCCTTTACCTGCTGTTTGATACAGCTTTCTCCAATGCCTTCCATATGTATGGACTATTTTTTTTTTTATATTTTCAGACTGTGAATGTTTATTTCGAAGGCGGTTATCAGGACACAGCAATACATTTACTGGATAGACTGTTGCCTGAACAAGTAATACAAGGTCCAGCCATCATCATGGACAATCTGTCCACTGTACTCATTGAACCAGGTTAGTGCACTAACAATACCTTTATTTAAAATCAAACGTGAAAAATAAGTAATTAGCACACTAGCGCAATCTTTTCAATGAAGCCAAATGTTGTTTTGGTCAGACAGGCATACTACTGCCACTTTTTTATGAATTCTAAACTAACGCTTGACCGCGATCCCACCCGATGCCGAGTGATGTGGTCGAAATATGATACGTGCTAGTTTAGTAGTTTTTAATAAAAAAATAATTTAATTGTTGAGCCACGAGCACACTAGCGCCAATTTATTTTTGTTGAATTATTAATATTTTTTTGTAAGCAATTTGGGTTAAGTTTGTAAAAACTTTTATTCGCATTATTCGAATGGCGGGATTCGAACCCTGTACTGTATATTGTACTTAAGGCTTTCCTTCAACCCTAGCAGTGGTCAAAGCCTTTATTAACTTAATGTGATATGTTCACCTTATGTAACTTATGTATTTAAGGTTGTCACGCGGAGATAACGAAGTATGGCGACATTTGCGTCACGGTCGGCTCTGGACTCACAAAGAAGGTCACCGCTGATCTGGATTCAGTTCAACTGAGCATATTCTCCCATAGGTTCATGTCGATCGCGGAGCAGATGGGACGGTAAGTGACTCAGATGGATGAATGAGTGAACTAAGTTCTCATTATTTGTACAGCTTATAGATTAGTATTTTTTTTTATATGGAACGAATGATTTGTAGTAAACAATGAATGACTGAATGGTTCTGTACCGTTCCTACGTAATATGCGCTGTCTCTCCATCCACAGCAACTGCGTTCCTTCCAAAATAGTAATCCATTTACTATTATAAAGCTAAACATTTTTATAACTATGTTATTTGAGATCTCAGCAGACGTGGTGAATAATTCTTTATGTACAAAGGTTTTAGGCTATATTATAATGCTATTAACCTGTGAGGGTGAATGAATTGAAAAAAAAACTGTTATGCGATGATATCATTCCGGTGAAACCGCTCGGGGACAGTTACAGTTTGAGTTTAGTAAGACTGTCTCCTACACTCGCAATCATTAAGCGGTTTTAGTTAGATGTGATGAGCGCATAAACAACAAGGTGATGAGATTGAGTGTAGATGGCTGTAAAGGTGAAGGAAAACTGACATTGTGTGAACGATATGCGTGAGAGACTGATATATGACGGCTGATAGATATATATGGAGTGCATACTGTGACGTCACAATATAGGGAAAAGGGCAGGTTGATGATGAAGTTAGTCCCTTATATCTACGTCAGGGTGCTCCAACGTACGTCGATATCGGTGAACATAAAGGAGCGTTTGGACTTCTCGTGCGCTCTGTTCGGCGCCGACGGCGGGCTGGTGTCCAACGCGCCGCACATCCCCGTGCACCTGGGCGCCATGCAGGAGACAGTGCAGTATCAGGTAAAATAGACTGTGTTAAGTCTTGTTTCTAAATGAGAATTAAATTGTTTAAATTTTCATGAGACCTTATTATAAACTAAATATAAAAAGGTCGTCTTTAAATGGTCGTCGTTAGAAAATGTTTAAGACCATAATATGAAAAATTTAAAAAGAATCAACGTTTTTGTTTCTTATTAAACTTTAACGAGCTTATGGCTTCGAATTTTTTTTTATTACAGCAAATATTTTGAATGATTTAGCAGTATTTTTTGCTATCACCAAGCTCTAGGTTTATTAGAATATAGTTATAGTCGAATGGCGGGATTCGAACTCTCGTACATGTAATTGTAAATCGGTACCCTTAACTGCTAGACTATTGACACTTTTTGAAAGTAACACAATATTGAAAAGTGAACAAAAATAACTCAAAATAGTTGTGTAAAGTTATGTATATCCTTTTTTCCCAAATTCCCAGCTGAAGGTGCGCGGCGACAGTCTGAAGGCGGGCGACGTGCTGCTGGCCAATCACCCAAAGGCGGGCGGCTCGCATCTGCCCGACCTCACTGTTATAACGCCCGTCTTTCATAAGTAAGTTTCTTTAAAATATTGTAGTAAGTAGTAAGTATACTGTAGTAAGATAGTAGTAAATTTACTGCTGTCAATGTGCCAAAATTGACTTTTATATTGAGGAGAAATTGGTGTGGGGGGGGGGGCATACATGCGTATATTCATGAAAGTAGAGGCGAAAACGGTGCGAGACGGATTTCTGTCTACCTTTCTACGCCACACCGTGATGTTTTAAAAACATTTGTTTGTCTTACAGATCTTGTAATCGTCCAATATTCTTCGTGGCGTCGCGCGGCCACCACGCGGACATCGGCGGGCTGACGCCGGGTTCGATGCCGCCGCACTCCACGCGCCTGGAGCAAGAGGGCGCCGCCTTCAAATCATTCCTGCTAGTGGACGGTGGTCACTTCAATGAAGACGAACTGGTGGATGGTGATTATTTACTGGCACTGAATCACTAAGAGTACCTTAGTATAGATTGCTGTAATATACAAGTGGTAATTTAGCTTATTACAAGGCAATAAGATATGTTTTTGCGTACAGAGCTGATGGCCCCAGGTCGGCAGCCCGGGTGCTCCGGGACTAGGAACTTGGCGGATAATCTGTCGGACTTGAAAGCACAAGTCGCTGCTAATCAACGGGTAAGTCGATACTTTATACTATTGAATCTAATATTTATATTGCCCGCGATTCAGACTGAGCAGTCCATGTTGTTACAATGTTCTACTTCTATGACAAATTTCAGTAAGATACTATCCATCCATCCATCCATCCATCCATCCAAAGAGCGTCGGTGACGTAGGTTTTAAACGCTTGACAGGACTGGAGCGAACTCGATATTGTCTGCGTTCGCTTCCCGCCATGTACTTATGTTTTTTCATTTTTAAATTGCATTGACAATGGCGTAGTTACCCCTAATAATAGGGTAGGCTCTGAGCCCCTTGGTGGGGACGTACAGTGAGCTGATGGTGATGATGACTGTCCATCCATCCATCCAAAGTTATTAATGTTAGTAAGAATGTTTATCCAGGGCATACAGCTAGTGTCGGAGCTGATAGACCAGTACGGTCTGGACGTGGTGCAGGCTTACATGGCGCACATACAGAAGAACGCGGAACTGGCTGTCAGAGATATGCTAAAGGTGAGTTCAACAAGATCTCTGTTTAAACTTTAACTGTTAACTTTTGTAAATGTTATTTTGATTTTTACAAACTTTTATTTAACTTCACCGTGTCTTTAGTCAAAGCAAGTTAAATTTAATCCACTTCCCAGTTTCCGCTTGAGCTGAAATTTTGCACGCATGTATAAGTTGGATGACAATGCAATGTTGTGACAGAGCTGATCTGATGATGAAGCTGGAAGATGGCCATAGGAACTTTGTAATTAAATGATCCAATACCATCGAGTTTGGGCCTCTTTAATTCGTCTGACAAGTACATCTCAGAAATCTTTTTTTTTTTTCTTTAATTTAGTTACGAACAATATGTGATTTTATTTGTTGATGAATGAAATTTCCCTCAATGGAAATTCATAATTTCTGTCTCTCTGTTTTCGAATTTCTTAATATATTTTTTAATGTAACAATAATTTTATAATTATAACATCCATAGTAAATTCACTAGTTATTTTATCATCATCATCATTATCAGCTTAGTGTAGTCCGCTGCTGGACGCAGGCCTCCCCCATCGATTGCCACGATAACCGGTCCTGCGCCGCCCGCATCCAGTGCAGTTATTTTATATTATGTATAAATTACAGGAAATAGCAAGGAACGCGATCAACAAAACAGGGTCGGCAGTGCTGCGAGCCACGGAGTACATGGACAACGGCACGCCCATTGTCCTGACTGTCACACTTGACAAGGACAAGGGAGGTGCTGTTTGTGACTTTACGTAAGTTGTCAGACTTCGTCCGGGAAGTCGTTGGATGCGGAGGACCGGCCTGTGGAAGGCGTTGCAGAAGGCTTATGTCCAGCATCAGGCAAAGACGGATGATGATTATATTGTATTTTGAATTTTTGGAGAAACTATTTTTTGTTTTTAAAATGAATTGGACTCTAATTGAATTATATTTAGTTGCTCTGATATTTTGCGATTTTATACAATTATGGATGGATGGTAATACATTTTTACTGACATATAACATTATTTTAAACAAGTTGACTAGTATAATAAACTCATAGATGCCGTAAAGCATCTTATTGTTTTGTTTTTTTTAATAAAATAATTCATGAATTATCTTATTTTTATCTTAACTAATTAAAAATCGTAAATATAGGGTCGTACAATTAAATTGGAATTTTGAAAGTGTACTAATTATGTTTGGCATTGAGTGTAATCGGTGCCGTTACCGGACTAATTATACTTGAATAAAGTCATTTGCCACGTGCCCACAGCTGGACGTAGGCTTTTTCCAACGCTTTTCATCATACAGATTGCTTACTATTGAATTGCTTTATTTTGACTTTGCAGTGGTACCGGTGTGGAGGTGTGGGGCAACCTGAACGCGCCGCGCGCCATCACGCTGTCCGCGCTCATCTACTGCCTGCGCTGCATGGTCGGGCACGACGTGCCTTTGAACCAGGTCAGATTGCAGCAGTGGGATTACACTGCCGTTACACTTAACAGATATATTGGACATCTTTTTTTCTTTGGTAACGGGGGGGAAATCTTCAATAAAATTGTATGGATTAAAATATGAATATGATATAAAAACGCCAATAGCTTAATCGTTAAGGAGCTAGCGTACGTCGGTTGGAATCCCGCCATTTGAGTTTCCGAGGGCCATACCCTAAAACAAACGGTTACAAGAAATATGAACAATATAACGGAAATTTACTAATATTTTAATTAAAAGAAATAGTCTATTTTTAAAACGTAATGATTTTATTACCCCTATTACCAAGTAATTGTTGTTTCAGGGTTGTTTGAACCCAGTCCAAGTGGTGATCCCCGCTGGGTGCATACTGGACCCGTCCGAGGGCGCGGCGGTGGTGGGCGGCAACGTGCTGACGTCACAGCGCATCGTTGATGTCGTGCTTAAAGCCTTCCAGGTAGTTTATACTTAAGTAACTTTAATGTCATACTTGAAGTCCTTGAGTGCTTACCTTAGTATAGATTTAGTTTGAAATACATAAAAGGTTTCCTTTAGTACATTATCAATGAATAAATAGACGTAATTTAACTAAAATTTAAAGTACATGTTAGTTAAAAATTCCACTTCGTTTATATTTTTTGTATTAACGTTTTTCTGTGTACGATAATGTTTATTCTATTCTATAAGTTATTGTAATTATTCAGTAACGTAGTGTTTCTAATAATTGTACCGATACACAGCCTGTAGTAATGTAGTGCGGTGACAGGTGTGCGCGGCGTCCCAGGGCTGCATGAACAACCTGACGGTGGGCGAGGCCAGTTGGGGCTACTACGAGACCGTGGCCGGCGGCAGCGGCGCGGTCAGTATACTGCCTTCATACACTTTATCATACATACATGAGAAATATTACTGCATCGGTTTAAAGATGCAGGTCCTATATTCGATTCTTGTCATGTTCCAATGTTTTTTTTTTCGAATTTCGTGAAAGAAAAATTGTTATAATATGCATGTATGTGAAGTCGTTTGTAAAATAGGCTGCCCCGAAATTAGGTCATATTACTTGATAAGTGGGTTTATAATATAGTGAATAGACATGTT
This sequence comes from Papilio gigon, assembly GCA_027563995.1. Classification (NCBI taxonomy): domain Eukaryota; kingdom Metazoa; phylum Arthropoda; class Insecta; order Lepidoptera; family Papilionidae; genus Papilio; species Papilio gigon. The sequence continues at coordinate 7,269,780 of JAODUI010000004.1, read as the reverse complement.
AGAAAAGTGTTTTACTAGAGATATATTTGAAATTCATTTTTTTTAATGTAAATATTGTATTTACTATATTTTGGCTATGGTTCAGAACAAATTTTTAAATTAAAAATTTCACGATCTTTACTAATGCCTTTCCGGCTCGAAGGACCATTTGTTGGTTTTAAATAGTTTATTGGGCGATATAACAGAGATTTACAATAAGACATTCGCGGTGCGTCGTCGTAGTGATTTCATCGCATCGTCGGTGTTGCCAACCTCTTTTCTCCGGCGCGAACAAAGTACTCTGTTAGCAATACGAAGATATCTTTATGTTCCTATATATGTGCGCCAGGGCCCGGGCTGGCGCGGCTGCGGCGGCGTGCACACTCACATGACCAACACGCGCATCACCGACGTCGAGATCGTGGAGACCAGGTACCCCATACTGGTCACCAAGTTCTGCTTGCGGCACGGCTCCAGGGGCACCGGTAAGTGGGACTAGGTTACAAGCCATAAGAAATATTACTGATTTCCCTCAGCTAAATTAACTGTATAGTAAGCTGGTGCCCACTGCTGGACATGGGGCTTACGCAATGCCTTTCACATTTTAAAAAATATGTGTACAATATATATACAGAAAGTATTTTTTTTAATTGTTTGTGCAGTTAAGCCTACTTTATAATTTGAACAATAAATTAATTACGACAATTTAATTCATCATCAACCTGCCCTTTTCCCTATAGAGTGTCGGCACAGTATGTACTCTTTCATACATCTCTATCAGCTCATATCTGAACACACACACTCCATCGTATATCTTTCACACAATCCATCCACACCTTTATATCTTCCTCTACCTTTCTAGCCACTCACATTTATAATAATTCCGTTAACAATTTGCTATCATTGATAGTGACATAAAGTGACAAAAATCTTCGTATTGTAGGTGCGTGGCGCGGCGGCGAGGGCGTGACCCGCGAGCTGGTGTTCCGCCGCGCCGTGCAGCTGTCCGCGCTCACCGAGCGCAGGGCCTTCCAGCCCTACGGCATGGACGGTCAGTGCGGGGACACCAATTATCTACGAAGACTATTCAGAGACGACCTTGAGTCGACAACAATATTACAACATCTTATACTTCTTATTAATATTACAAATGCGAAATTTTTAAAATTTATTTTTCTCCAAAACATCTCCATACACCTGGATGACATTTTGCATAACTGTAGAACGTTGTCTGGAACACTATAGTCTAATAATTTCTATTTTTAGCGCAGACGAAGTCGCGAGCAAAAGCTAATACTATTGTGAAGGTTAACACTAAGATAAAAAAATTGCGAAATAGTGTTTAGACTATTGAGTTTTGTGTTAGAGACATGGGTGAGAACAAGTGTGTTGCAGGCGGCGGGCCGGGGCAGCGGGGCGTCAACCTGCTGCAGCGAGCTGACGGGAGGCTCATCAACCTGGGAGGGAAGGCCTCCGTTGAAGCTGGTCCTGGGGTAAGGGTTCATATTCGCTTTTAAGTTTCTTTGCAAACATGTTTTAAATTTTATTTACTTTGATAACTTTTTTTGTTTTAATAATATTATTGTGTGAGATATGTTATTGGCAGAGGAAGGGAATATTCTCATTTCGTGTGTCATACGTCGATTTAAAGTTGGCAACGCATCTACGAATGCACATATCTATGGATAGCTGTCACTTCGACATTTTGACCAATATAAAAGGCTCCTAGCTCCTTTTCAACCTGATATAACAAAACAAAAATGTAAATAGTTATTACGCAAGTAACTTGAATTCCATTGTAAGAAATTACAAAAAAAGAGTTATTTTTCATTTGGAACTGAATTTGAGTTAATCTTATTTAATATATAAAGCAGTATATTAAAAAAATTGCTTTTATTTTTTCAGGATAAATATATAATGAATTCCCCCGGAGGCGGCGGCTACGGGCGGTCCGACGACACCGCGCACGCGCACGCGCAGCCAGACACGCCGTACAGCGAGTTCTTACAGAGAGGCAGCGTCTATGAGTACAGGAGTGCGCAGGAGTCTGTTTAACAGACCCATTGTTGCACATGTAGTGAGAAATTACTTTCCTTCGGGTAAACTCGGATCTTTATCGGAATACGATGACACCCGAACTGTCAATGACCGTATTAAATAAGTGACAACTTCATGTCCATTAATATGGAACTTTATTGTTTAATGTCCAATGTCAAAATGAATAATGTCATTTTGTAAGATGGGTACTGAAGCTGTTTGAGAGTGCGCGATAAATACGAACTTATTCGAAATAAAATTACGAAGGAAAATCTTTTATCACTAGCTTTACCAACGTCTTTGAAATAATTATTTTTTGAACATGTTTCCTCAGTGGAAACATAAATATTGTGTAAACATACATATTTAAAAAAAAATCTTAATTACTATTAATTTCAAAATATACGCACATAATATTTATTTTTAATATAGCACAATTTTATTTTTATCTTATATGTGTTTTAGAATATTTATTTAGAGTTTTTTTTATATTAAGTGTTGATTTGATACGAACTGTGGTCAATTAAAAACGACAATAAAGTAAATCGTTGCTTAGGTATAACTATGTCATATAAATCTGTTACAATTTAAGCGCCAATAGCCTAATAGTTAAGGGTACGGACTACCGAACTAGTCGTGGGTTATCATCCCGCTATTCAACTATTGTAAACCATCGTAATACAAACTAATTCTTAATTGGCATGGTTATATTAGATGTTAGTAAATTAATAAAAATATACTAATATTTTTTCAATATACGTAAATATTATTATTTTGCACAATATCATGTTGAACAATGTTATGTTAATAGTAGATCGACGACTTGGTGCGGACGGCAGGATGTCGTTGGATGGAAGGAGGACCGCATACTGTGGAAGGCATTGGGAAAGGCCTATGTCCAACAGTGGGCAGACAAGGGCTGTTGATGATGATGTTTAACTGGATTTTATTATATCATATAGCTCGAAGCATTTATTTTATTATTGAATGTTATTTTGCAATATTTTATATTTTTAATAAATTTATATTCACAATTAAGTAATTAAAAATCACGGTGCAACTTTAAGAGTGTTCTATCCGGTGTGAGGTAGCCGTGAAAGCCTTTAGCACACCTTGTAGGGACCTCCTAAGTGTTTGAAACTAGTTTACCTACACCGAACTACACTTGAGTGATGGTGATTTTTTAATTAGTATAAATATTTTTGTAGTTGAACTTTGTTAAAAACTTTTAAAGTCTATATATATTGAAACGACAATAGCCTAATGGTTATGAGTACGGATTTTCGATCACGTGGTCGACAGTTCGAATCCCGCCATTCGACTATTGTAAACCCTAGCACAAGCCTAGAGCTTAGTTGGAGTGGTAAAATAAATATTATAATATAAACAAATATCTTCTAATATATATAAAATATGGTTTTTAATAAAATTATGTGCAATAAAGTGTTAATAGATTTAAGTTAGATGGTGCTTATTTGTTATATAATATATATACGGAAATATTTTTTTCTCAATTCATTCACTCAGTTATAATAGTGTAGAGCTACCGTAGTAATAGCCACGCACATTCCTATTTCAAATATATATTTTTATGACAACATTTCTCAGTTATATATCTGCCCTTTCCCCATTAACGTCACTACCCCATACATCTATCAGCCGTCATAACTGAAACGTTGGTGAGACATTTCACTATACTACTTATAAAACGGCTTTACTCACGTGTAAGGTGTCAGTACCGACTAGTTACGGACCCGTTGGAGGTCAATCAGTGAGTGAACCATCGCACCGCACCCCTTGTCTAGCAAGCGTTGCGTGCGCAGGCGCGCCGCTACCGCGTGTACAGCTCTATGGTTCACTCACTGAAAAACCACGGGTTCGTAACTAGTCGGTACCGACACCGATCTACACGTTAACTCACGTGCCGTTTTATTAGTAACGTGTATCGTTCACACAATCCATCCATACTTTGTATAATTAATATTTGAGTAGTAAAATAGTGTTATTGTAGTTATCTAAGTCGAGTACAAAATATTTTTTCATATTAATGACACAAATGTTAACAATTGTAATGTATCAATAAATATCTATATGTATACACAATCGCATTTGTTATTTTATATCGTGTTCAATAGAAATGAGAAATTATAACTCAACTTTACCTTTATAACGCTTTAATCAGACATTATAATTTAAATCCATAGAGAATAAATGACACATAGAGACATGAGTATCTATAATTTCTCATTTCTATTGAATTCGATTATCTATAAAAACGTCTTAATTAAGTTTTGTCTTTCCCCTTTCTATACGTCTCTTCCCCTGTCATATCCACATGTCATCCTTGCAAGCAATAACGGCGCCTGTGACCTGCGGACGCTCATCGCAGCGAGGGTATGTCAACTTGTTCATAGCAAAGTGTGTCTGTCAGCTGTGGTCCCCGGCCGCCGCCAGCGCCTCCCTGTTCTCGTACGCCCAGAAGCCGTGCAGCTCCAGCAGGATGGAGACGGCGGTGTGTCCGTGCCCGCTGCGCACCAGGTCCTGCAGGGAGATCCTGGCGGGGTGCTCGGGTCTGATCATGTCGAAGATCTCGTCCTTGACGTCGTCGAAGTTGACCGGCTCCGCGCCGTGCGCCACCATCTGCTCTTGGATGGCCTGCGGAGATTGAAGATTGAAGGTTGATTTTACATTTGTAATGGACCAGAATCATGAATAAGCAAATAAAAATAGCATGTAAGCGCCAATAGTTTCACGGTTTAGGGTTTGGATTTCTAAACAAGTGGTCGAGAGTTTAAATCAAGCCAATCAACTATTGTAAATCATATAGCAATAGAATGGTACATGCAATAAATAAATTAACAATAGTCTACTATCACATTAACAGAAAAAAATATTTATCAATATTTTTGAAATTCAATATGTGAACTTACAAGAACAAAATTTTATGTAAACAAAAAAAAACAAAACACTCGTGTTGCCATAAAACTAACCTTAAAGAAATAATTCAAAGTGAACGCATCGAGATATCCCTGTGAGTTGATGTCCAGCACTCTGAAGAGGTACGCCAGCGCCGCGGGCTGCTTCCTGTTCTCCAGGGCCAGCACTAGGTCTAGGTAGGTCTTGTAGTCCATCTCGCCGTCGTACGTCAGGCACTGCTGGAACACGCGCTGCAGGAACGCGCGCGTCAGCGTGCCCGACCCATACCTGCCATCAACGATAAATAACGGACTAACAAAAATTGACAGCACAAAAAAATACAAAATATTAATTGACTACTCTATAATTCAACTCAATTTCTTGTTTATGACTTTTTTTTGACTCGACACTTAACCTCGTGTGAAAGTTAATGTTCGCACACTAGCGCCCCCCTGTTAATGTCATTAGTGTCACATATTCTGTCTTGTCGTATCAGCTAAATTAATTAATTCTGGCTCAATTTGATAAGGGAGAGCCATAAACAAGAAATGTATTTATTGATGGAGTTATATTTTGGACACAATTAAAGACGAATTTACATAATTAAAACCCGCATATGTGTGTCTATGTCCAGCAGTTGACAAACAGAGGCTGCTGATGATGATGATGATGACACCCAAGAATACAGTAAACCATATGACAACAATAACGTTGGTTTACTGTAAAATAGACACATTCAGGGTTCATGCACTAATTGCCAAATAGTTTTGACTACCAAACATACCAAAAGATATTTTAGATAAGATATTACAGAAGATATAATTACCCAGCCAATTCATTAATACTGAGCATGCCGTTGTGGTCTCTGTCCAGGTTGAGGTATTGGCCGTAGACGCGCAGGGCGGACGCCGCGCTGAACCAGTTCTGCTCCTGCAGCTCCATCGGCAGATCCTCTTCACGCAACTGGAAGTTATAAACTAGTTGTCACCCAAGACACCGTCCGCAACGATTAAATAAAAACTTAATTGCCTAAATGTTCTTCCAGACGATATCGCTGCGAGAACTGAATGTTAGATATTGGGGCTCAAGGTCACATATTAACATATTGGGAATGACTTATACATAAAAAATAACGTTTTTAAAATAACTAAATTTCAAATTACATTTAATCCACACATACCTCTAACAGATCGTCCAAAAACGAACAGCTTAACACATCTCTGATCCTAACTCTGCCCACCCGCAGTGGATCTAGGAAGAACAGGAACTTCCTAGCTGCGGTGCACACATAGAACGAACTGAATGATGAATCTAGACCGTCTAGTGCTGCTAGCGACGGCACTAACTCTGCTATATAGCTCTCCAAGTCCTGGAATTAAAATGGTTAGAATTTAACCCATCGGAATAGAGTAACAATTCTATGAGATAAAACAAAACTAAATGGAGAAACATGTATGTTTAAATGTACAATATTTTTGGCATTGGACATTTGTTTTTTTTATCTAAGAAGTTGTACATGAGCGGTGGGATCACAAAGGCGATCGTCGACGCCCATGGACACTCACAATATTACAGGAGCCATGGATGTATTGTCAACCTTTGAGAAACATAACTTTTAACCAAGATATACACAGTACAGTATGTTACACAGTACAGTATGTTACATTTTCTCAACTTACATGTTCAGTAAGATATCCTTGACCAGTAACATCGTACAACGATAGACCGATCCTAGTCTGCTGCAGCCAGACACGTCTCATTACGTAATTAAATAATGATACTCCACGGACTTTGCCGAAACCACCTTCAGCTGCTTGGAGACGGCCAAAAACTTCTGCTGTGAAGTATGGTCTGGAAAGAAATATTCAAAAATTGCCAAATATGCTTTATAATAAAAAGTGTGTGGGACAGGTGTCGTCTTTTGCTACTTTGTTCTACAAAAATATTTCAGGACATTTGCATTGTGGTATTTAGAAAAACATGTACTCAATCTTATTCTTAACAACAAAGTGTTCAAAATAAAGTATATTATATGCATTTTTAAATAACTCTTACTAAGAATGTTACCTATATTTAGGGCCAGCGTCATCCCTAATTTTCCTAAACTGCAAATAGTCAATTGTCAGTTCGTCATTACTTGAAGGACTATAGTTGCCGTTAGATTTCTCCAGAAGACTCCATAAATGTTTCAATTCACTATTATCCAGCAATTCCTTGCTTTTCTTCTGTAAGAACTGAGCTCTAGTCTCCTCTCTTAATTTCTGAGCTAGAACTTCATCAGATCTTGGAAGTTTGAAGTAAAATTTTGGTATTTTCTTATATGACTCCTGATTTCCCTCTAACTTTGGTTTATACAGTTGCTTGAAAGTTTCTATTTCTATCTTTTCACTTTCTTCCTTGGTTGTTACAGAACCTGTATCTAAATAAAACAGCATTTTATTAAAAAGTTGCAGACTTGATTTCAAAGAAATTGCTTTTAAAGTTTGTAATGATGCAGCCTTTTTTTTAATTATTAGATTTTCATTTTTTTATTTTAAATTATTGTATTTAAGAATAATTACCATCCAATTTCTTGATATAATTGCGAACTCGATTTTTCAATTTATTATTAAGTTCGTTTTGTAACGGACTTGTTTCAACATTTACACACATGTTATTATTAACTTTGTCACCAGTAGTATCTGTTGAAGTGTTTTCGGACATGGTTTTTATTTAATTTTGCGTTATTATTATGCTTTTTAAGTAAAAGGAACATAATATTTTTGTTAGCTAAAATGTCATAATGGAATTTGACAGTTAATGTCACTTTTAATTTCATGCAGAATTTCTTTACAAATTGATTGACTTTTAAAAACAATATCGATTTAAATAAACTTTACAACATTTAATTATTGTAGTAATTAATTTTAGTTAGTTGTAACTGGCACTTTTCGAGAAAATGATAAAGTGAACGTTAAATTTTCTTTTTGATACTAGATGTCGTTAGATACTCTCGAATTTGTCATTTCAAATAACTTGAGCCCGTTCATATCTTTTGTTCTAGCAAATTGAATTTTCTAGCAAATTTTATCATTAAAATGGAGCCGAAAATAACCACTTTACACAGTTTCATTAAATGTCTAAATATATTACAGATGTTATAAATCAGTCTTTTTCAATTTGCAAATGTTATTCATTATTAAATATTCATTGTTGTATTTACATCACTAATTAGCATGCAGCGTGCAGAACACATGTCAGAACGTGGTATGCGGCGTTGATGTCACCTTGCAATAAAGTTTGAAAACAATACGCGAGACAAAGAACTGTGTCGCAATTAATTGCAAACAGATACAGACGTATTGTTTATTCTTTTAAATAACTTCAGAGAATTTAGAACATTTCATATTAGATAAGGTCGTATTACGTAAAATTGCTTATTGATGAAAAGCAGCTGAAAATTTTCTTTCATAACCTAAGGACAAGTCACAAGTAATAAACGAACGTTATGAAATTATTTAATTATGTAACAATTCAATCTATAATTATAAATCCAGAAGAAAATTGTTTAATTAACGGAACCGTTGCATTGGTCGTATAAGCTACAACTGTGTAATTAAATTTATTATATAATATGATGTACTCGAGTTATAACGGTTTGTATATTGAATCACGGTTTGTTGAAAAAAGTTTTAATTAGTTAATGAATACAGTTCAATTGTGCAATAGTTACGTATAATTTCTTACGGCAGCTTGTTGGAAAGTAAATGAGCTGATTAATTCTCGTTAATAGCTTTAATCCTTTTTAATCTCTGACTTAGGGCTGTTAGAAGATAACAAGGGTTACCATAATTTACTGTTCGGTATTTAAATATGAAAGGAGAAGAGAAGCTCCGGATTGCGCAGAGAAAAATGATGCAAATAATTCTAGGCTCAATACCTCTGCGTTGAGGAATCACAAAAGTTAACAATTACCGTAGCCAGCGACTGCCCGGGCCCCTGCCAGCAGACCCTTTATCCCGGGTCACGTCCGCTGGCAAAGCGGCGCCGGATGTACAGCCGCACGTACTGCGCGCCCACGTGCACGCGGGAGGGCGGGGGAGCACCAATTATCTGCTCTCTTTTCAAACATACAAATGGAAAAGTACACTTATTTCCGTCGTTAAATACTCCTCAGTAAAGATTAGTATGAGAAATCTACACTAAGCAGTCCCTAGTGAACAATTAATGACCCTGAGTCATAATGATCATCTCACTATACGTCTCCACTGACGGGCTCGGAGCCTACCCTATTATTAGGAGTGACTAGGCCATAGTCAAGGCTGGCCGAGTTCGTCTTAGTTGACATCGCGAGGTTTTCCTTCGCCGTAAGAACGTCGGATATTACATACATATGAAAATCGAAAAACACAGTGGTACAAGTGGGGATCGAACCTGGATAGACGAGTACGGTCTGTTCCAGTTAAGCGTTTAACAACTGCGTCACCGTCGCTCTAATGACCCGGAATATGGTTAACCAAATTAATTTGTGAAAACAATAATCTTGAGCGATTGATACTTCACATAGAAAGAGTGTTTCAAGGTACAAGAGGTCACAATATAAGGTTTTTAATTTTGAATATCGGAAACATATTCCTCACGTAATTGTAACAAACTTGCAAAAGCTAATAGATCACGCGCGCTACGTAACGAAGGCTTCGGCGCGGCTTTCCTCCGATACAACTTTGAATACTAAAGCGCTAACGCCGATTGAATACACAATGTGTTTGGGAACATGTTGAGAGTTTCTTTTAAAGTCTGTCTGATTGTTTATTGATTGAATTTCATAAAATGTACAAGAGTTTACAAGTCGAGAATATATTAAAAATAGCAGTAGAGTACGTATGTACGCCTGTACTCAATTTAATAAAAATTACGGTTTATTTAACTATAGTAAAAATATCTCTTAGAAACTGTCAACGAGTGAAAAATTATAACTAATAATACTATCATGATTACGGATCAGTTCCATATATATGGATAATAGTCACTAACATCTATAGATGGACAGACTATACTCCTTGATATGTTGTGCCTATTTAATTTCCGCCATTTTGTCGCTGACCGTTGCAGGCGAGTACTGGAACTAATAATAGATATAGACCTAAATGTCAGTAACACCAGCAGGCCAGTTTAAGTTGGTACTAAGCTGCAGTTGTCGTTTTTTTTAATTCAATAATTACCATGAATGTTTCAATTTAACTTTGTTAGAGTATGACAAGATTTAGAACATTTCAGTTAGCAATAAAACATACCAGTATAGTTATAATTTTTAACTCGCGTTATAACGGTGATAGACATGAATTGTATAAAAGCTGAACAGGGTACCGAGTAAATAATTCATTTTAATGTCTAACTTTGATTGACTGTGCAGTTTACAATACAACGGATAGATCGTAAACATGCTTTTACATTTTTTTTTATCAAATACGTGTGAACGAGTTACAAATTATCTTTATGTCTTACATATTTTTACGATCAAATTGGTAAGTTCGTAAAAGAAGACTCTGTAAACTATAACTCTCCTACAATATAAATCAATCGTAAGGAACATTGATGCGAACCACAAAGGAACTGGTGAGCGCCATCTGGTGGCAGCGATATACATTACATTACAACAGATCATACGTTGACAGTTTTATGCGAGACGGCATGCGGACATGACGTATTGTTACCACCGGAGCGATTTTGTATGGTTTCATTCACCATTTGTTATGGTACTGCCTTTTCTTTCATACACATAAGCTTACGTCATTTTTTGTTTATTTAGGATGATTATAGAACTTGCTGGATAGTAAAAAGTTCGGATAACGGCACGCTGTTTTCAATTGCATTATCCCATTTCTTGAAATTATATTTATGACTGATTTTTAATAGTTTCAAAAACTATGTTAGTCACACTGTCAGTGTAGTCATAGTTCAATGCTTGGTCTCAGAGTGCAACTGCAACGGGCACGCGCGTCGCTGCCGCTTCAACATGGAGCTGTACAAGCTGTCGGGGCGCGCGAGCGGCGGCGTGTGCCTCAAGTGCCGACACTACACCGCCGGCCGCCACTGCCATTACTGCCGCGAGGGCTACTACCGCGACCCAGCCAAGCCCATCACGCACAAGAAAGCTTGCAAACGTGAGTACACACGGCATCCCCCTTTTTTACAGAAGGAGTTAAACGAGCGTGATGACAAAGGTGATAGACGCCCATGGACATCGACAATACCAGAGATGTACACAGGCTTCTTGAAGGACTCTAAATCACAAACTCTGCCACATAATACGATGTTCAGTTATTCTTGTGAACATAAACACGAATAGTTCAACTCCTACTGGCGAGTATCGTGTGCTGGTCATTGTTGTGTGTGAAGCACATGGCACCGATTTAGTTTAAACTATCTATACTGCTTTGAACAATATTTATTTTTCATTAAGTTTTATCAACAAAAAGAAACTGTAAAAGGTCACAAAAGTCTCGCATTTAAATAATCTTAATATTTTCGTGTCTCATCGAATGTCTCGGTTTTTGGGTATTCATTAAAAAAAAATCTTTTATTCGACAAAAATTACTAAAAAAGGTATAAACATTTTTAGGTGTTAAAACATTATATGTAATAAAAGTACCGTTTAAACTTTAGCTGCCACAAATTTATTTACAACAAAAAGTAATTGAATAACTTTAATGCGTATTAAACAAAATTTTATCGACCCCGTAAAAGGGTAAGTCAAAAAAACGAAGACAAAAATAATTCTTGTAACTTTTTTTTACGATAAAAGTAAGTTAGCTGCCGGGCACAGATAAAATAAATAAGAGACGCGTCATAAAAAATGTTATTCACCTGTGCGCGGCGCGGAAGTAAACATTGTACAGTCGTCTTTATTTTAAAATGTTACCATATAAATCAGTTGAAGTTTTTATGGCGCAGGGGAGGGACTGCGTCTCTCCTACGTCGGGTACAGTGCGGACGACATTTGTTTCTCTTCCAACAAACATCCATCCAAAAAATCTTTTAATTGTAATTACTTATAGTAAGATCATTGTTTGTATTATTATTACTACATTGTACGTGAACTAAACAAATGTACCTGATTGAAATAGTTCACTTTTGTGTTGTGGACGAGTAACAGAAGAAACAATAATCATTAAACGTAACGTCAGCTATTCTGAAGCTCGCAATAGTGTCGGAGGCTATCCCGAAAACTCAATTATTGTAACGAGTCCCCGGCCGACGGCAGCCGCAAGTCTATCGTGCGGTCGTGCGGTAGGGTCGGACCAGATTGCACGCACTTTCCGGTCGGGTAATGGACCTCAGAGGTCGGGCACAGAATTACCTCGCCTTTATAACACCTAAAGCCTGTATAGGTCGGATTGCTTATAAAAGATCTTTTACTTGGTGTTTTGTTTTTTAATTCAGTCACCGAATTAAACTTTTTTAATATTAAAGACGTTGTATACGACGGTAGGCAATCTGAGAAAAAATTACAATTTCTTAATTATACCTTTGATCCTTTTTTTGGTCACTAAAATATATTATATATATACCATAGATTTACAAGTAATAATTAACCTCTTAACAAAATATAAAAATCCACAAAATATTTTACTAGATGTAGGTAATTTAAAAAAAATCCAATGCCCAGTGTGTGTTATCCCTTAAGAACCATCTTCACCTTCACGACCGTCTAAAGTATGAGACCATCAATTCCCCGTCAGCACAACTGGTCCCGTCCCCACAAAGCCCCCGCTTCCCCGGGGGCCCATCGCAGGCCCGCGCTAACGTTTTTATGGAAAAACTACTAACTTTCCGACCCGACCTCGACAAAATGGACTGTGGATATTTCGCGCAGTTTATATTTTCCACTTTATAGTCTCCCTGGACTGCGAGCTGCCGCCCGCTGCTCTATTTGTCGGATAAAGTAAAGAGCGAAAGGACGCAATTGATTTTTTCCTCAGTTTTTCTGCCTTCACATAATAATTTGTTTGTTTACGTTTATTTATTAGCAGAGAATAGTTTTAGATGAGCGTGTGTGTTAGTTATAGTGTCGACGCGAACATTTTCATGAATGGATGGATCGATGTTTGTTAACAGGTAACAACAGTACTGCGGAATTGATCTTTGTGAAAATATACAGTTCTCGAGAGATAATTTTTGTTGTTGTATTTTTGGTTTTCTTAGTATTGATATTTAAATAAAAACTCGTTTCTTTTACCACATAAATAAAGTCAACAGTTAATCAAAGATATTTGTTGCATTTAGCTTGTGACTGCCACCCCGTGGGCGCGAGCGGCAAGACGTGCAACCAGACGAGCGGGCAGTGTCCCTGCAAGGACGGCGTCACCGGCACCACGTGCAACCGCTGCGCCAAGGGCTACCAGCAGTCGCGCAGTCACATCGCGCCCTGCATACGTGAGTACCAACATGGATTGCATAGATAATCTTCGCTGCTTTACTCTAAGCAGATTTCCGGAAGGGTCATGTGCAGGCTTGTCAACTTCAGAGCTCTCTGCTATCGGGTGCTGTTACATTCAATCTATACGGTCCTTTACAGCCGCTCTTAGGAAAGATAAACGACTCTGACAGACTGACTGAATCCTTCCCATATTTTAAGAGTTGATAATGAGGCTGTCACGTGCTGTGCAGGTATACCACGCGTGGTGACCGCGGTGCAGGCCATGGAGGCGGTGGACGCGGAGCCGGGGCGCGGTAAGTAGTAAGTGGACCTTCATGCACTCTCGCCTCACCACACCGCATGCCCCCGGCGGCCGCTCGTTCGCGCTGACTGCGCCGCGTTCAGTACTTACCCCGGAGTACGAGCTCGAACCAAAGAGTTCATATATGTAATATGATGAGTCAACCTTTTTTAAAGATTTTTATCCTTCCAACGAAATTGATTTTTAATAATTTAATGTTGGTTTTTTTACCTTTTACATGCGAGTTGTTTAACATATAGCTAAGTACAATTATTTAGACGATCCTATTGGTCGTGAACGAGTGTCCGCCACCGAAGTGATTATACCTTCTCGGAGTGACTCATTCTGTGATCAGTAAAAGTAAATACAAATTTATTGTTAAAAATCCATACAAGTAAAGTTACTAATTTTTAAATTAATATCGAAAAGGTCTTAATGTTGTAATAATGAAATGTCATTGAGGTACTATTGAAATATATCTTCAAGATCTGTGTTCACGCTTTCACCTAACTCTCCGATATTTGGTGTTACAGTAATGTTCTAACCTAGTAGCACCATCCAATCTTGTCTCGCCCTGAGTATTGTGCGCGGGACTGTAAGGTACTGTCACTTCATTACAGATTTATTTGCACAATTATACTTATTTACTCGATGTCTAGATGTCGACATTTTAAAACGTGATCAATTTGTTTACAGGCTTTTTTATAAAACCTCATCAAACTACCAAAACTCATTTAATTGTTCTGTTTTCTGTTTTAAAATTTGCAAGTGATTCAGGTAACTTAGCTTGTTTTGTTCTGCATGTTACTTTAGCTCGATGTTCGGTAACTTTGTAACTTGAATTTTCAGCATTGGACTTAAAATCATTTATTTCGTAATTAGTTTTTTTTATCTATCTTGAACTCCTTTCAATAGGATTATTAGTATCATTTCTTCCGTTTACTTGGTCAATGATTATGTATGTATGTGTATGTGTTGTGCAGCAACGGAGCAGTGCGGCCGGTGCCGCGCCGGCGCACGCACGCTAAATCTCAACAAGTACTGCAGCCGAGACTACGGTGAGAACCTTACACACAACTAAACTGTTTGCTCGGACGACATCTGTAAAGCAAATATTACCGCTGCGTACATTGCTTGTTAGGGTTGTGTGGAGTTTACCTTTTTTTATACGAGAAGGAGGGCAAACGAGCGGCGGGATCACCAGAGCGATCATCGACGCCCATGGACACCTTATGTGAAATGTCGTTTAAATGTTTCTCATTCAACATTGCTTTGTGATGCGCAGTCATAATGGGTCGCGTGGTGGGTCGCGAGCCGGCGAGCGCGGCGTGGGCGCGCCTGTCGCTGGCCGTGCAGGCGGTGTACAAGCGCGCGCCGCGCAGCCGCCTGCGCCGCGGCGCCGCCGCCCTGTACGTGCGCGCCGCAGACCTCGCCTGCAACTGTCCCAAGATCAAGATTAACAAGTTAGTATACACCATCTCATCGCATCTTGATGCAATCTACGAATACCTGTGAAGAAATTTAAAAATACGGCATGCTATGCTGTATTGTCTAGTACTAATTACAAACGTTTCGTCGTAGGTCCTACCTAATCCTAGGAGTGGAAAAAGAGGGAGCGTCATCTGGTATGCCCGGCCTCACGGTCGGAGAGAGAACCCTCCTGCTGGAGTGGCGCGACGACTGGCACAGGCGCATCCGCCGGCTGCAGCGGCGCGCCATCAACTGCCACTAACTGACAGCTGCCACCGGCGTCGAAAGCTCGCCGCCATCTTGGAACGCAACAGTGGCGCCGCGAGAACAATCTATTTACAAAAGGAACCTATCGAACGAAGTCTTATTTGAATGCATATTCCGTCTATATTCCGTGCAAAATGTGAATTGATAAGTAGTACCGAACGTTACTGCCATACGCTAACTTAAATAGACTTTTCATTACTAAATCCAGATAAATGTTAACCTAGTCGAGTATAAGAATAACTTTAGTGTGTATTGGACGGTCGGAGGGAAGCTAACAAATATGTATTTATCAATTGAAACGATACTAAACTTATAAACGATTGTACTGCAAAGCGTGTCGGTGCCGCTGCGGCAGCTGGCGTCGGCAGCCATCGCAATTAAACATGAAGATAGATTAAAAAAATCAATTGAACTTCTTTTCTACAAATGTTTTTATTAATTAAATGCCAAAAAGTACAGAAATCGTGACTTAATTAATTTTTCCTTCCTAGGATTTTGTTAGTGATAATATACGGTCGTCAACATGGTCGTGTGTTGTTCTAATATTTTTCTTTTAATTATATTTAAACAACAAACTTCGGACTCTGTTGACGAATGTATATAAATAATATTATTTATTAACCTATCAATATTAAAGTAGAATAACTAAGTTTTGTTCCATTTGAAGCATTTTGTATAATTGTTAGATTATTAAAAAACGCGTATTATTAATATTGTAAGTACAACCGGCATCGGCTTCATCGTCGACACATTTGTCAAAACATTACTTAAAAGTACACCCTTATAAATGTTGTTTTCGCCGATGACGTTCTATCATCCGTTCTTTTTTTTAATTACACTTGATAGCTTACTTCAGTAGAGTCACACTTAATAATACGGTAGGCTCCGAGCCGAGCTGACGATGCTCACGGTCGAAGTAAGTTCCACCTATATAAGTATGGTGACTCATAGCAACATTTTTGTGTAGCCCATAAATATTGATTTATCTTAATTCTTCCACTCGTATAATACATTTCCCATGAATACAATAATAAAATATTAAATATACAGGTTTTCAACAATACAGGAGAATTCCCAAAGATAATTTGGCTGTGTCAGCAACACGCCGACGCGCTCCGCTCTTACGACGCCCGGGAGACGAGTTGGAACGATTACTTACTCAAATTGACATCCACAAGATATATATTTACATTTTTATTTCTACGATTACATACATTTTTGTGTTAGTTTATATTTTATTTATCATTGTACAATTTTTATTTATTTTTAAAGTTAAAACTTGGATTATAACCTACAAACACAAAAGTTTCTACAACAGTTAGTGACGCTAGTGTGCTCTCAAATTGGAACACTGTTACCGCATCTAATTTTTTTTTATTTTTGACAAATGTCTCGACACGCCCACGATTGTACATAATAGAAACTAGGTCACTTTTCAAAAAAAATAATATCCAACGCCGCGAATATTTAGTCAGAGTGGTTCAACGTACCTCATTTAAGTGTAATGCGTATTCTGTAAGGGTTACAGATTTATTTATAATCTAGTTGATAGACTCTTGTACTGTTAAGTTGGAATTTTGATACAGATTGGTCCTCTCGGTCGAACATCTCTCTTGCCAAAGCTCTTTATTGTACGTCTACCGTCAGAAATAAGAAAGATTTATAGTACGTGACCGTTTGAACAATGCCGTTGAACAAATGGACGTGTGTACAGTATTATTAGCATTAATAAGTTCAATTGGTGAATTTCGTTTTAAATGTGCGTCTAATTGCAAAGTGTGCCAGAAATATTATCTTAGAACATATATCAATACTCTGCAAATGAATCAATTTAGGGTTTTATACAATTTCGTAGTCAACGTAACAGAACATTGCTAAAGTAATCATTCACAATTGAGCTGTCAAAATTATTTATGCGATCTCGCAGGTAACCGGTACTTGGACAATAGCTCAAATCATAGTGACGTGCGCACGAACAATATACAATAATCTATTAAGTCTATCTGCAACCGTAGACAAAGTAGCCCAACACAATTGCCGATAGTTACGATTGACATTTAAGTGATGACCGCCGCAACACAATAAGGACGATTGACTAAATGTATTAAAAATTGATCTAGATTTGTTGATCGTTTTTGCAAGGAAGACATGTTTTTTCTGTCATGAACGTCCCCGAACAACACGGAAAGATTCCGTTATTAGCATTAATTCAAAATGGCGAATCTAGTAGACGCACGTATAAAACGAAGTGAAACTTTCATTTAGTTGAAATAATAAAAAACGACTTAAAAATTTCGCTTGGATGTACTACGAATTGTAAAAAGTATATTTAGTTGTAGATTGAAATATAATCTGTTTCTAGTTATGCCTATCTATAGATTTCGTAATCATTGACAGAAATGTGTTTTGGCGCGCTTTTTTGTATGCGCTCTCTAGTGTTTCGTTACTCGACATAAATAACAAAAGAAGAAAATAGTGCGCTAAAAATATTTCAAAAAAATTATAATAGAGTAATGTCTGAACGTAAATATAAAATATAGTGGATTTGTATTAAATATAAAACTTGTGAATATTGTTTAATTTTGGCCGTAAGATAAATGTAGTGCGACAGGGTCTTCTGGCCCGGTACGTAGCACGCTGTCGGTTGGATCTCTCAGAAAATATGTAACAGTACGACAAGGATCTTATGAAACTTTCTTTATACTGGCAGCGGGGGCGCTAGGGATAGGGGATAATTTTACCGGGTCAAATAGCTGTGTCGGCCTGTGCTATGTTATTCAGTTCTTTCATGTTAATTTATTTGAAACAACGAACGCGCTTTTAGTAAAAGTAAATAAATTTCTCGGCCTACGTATTTGATATTACTACCCACGCTATATATTTCGGATTTGTTATATAATTTTTATAAATATCATCATCATATAAACAAAAGTAAAACATATTTGAGAATCTGCCTTAGTTTGAATCTTGTATCCTGCCTTTACGTTTCAAATTCTTTTAACAATAATTTTCTTGTATCGCTGTTCATATAAAAGTAACAATAATTTAATTTTGTACGTTAATCTTATTTATATTAGTAAGGGATGTCAATTGATAACGAACCTTGTTTCTTATCAGGCCATAAACAAATTTGTGGTCACAGAAAAAAATGTTTATGGTCGGTTAAGAGAGAAGTGCTAGTTTTTTTTTCGCGATGAACTTGAATTGTGTTTCACGATACCCTGCTCCTGTGATGTCATAAATGTTATTGGTTATATTTATTTAAAAATAAAATTACATTAATATACGGAGTTGTGTGTTTTTGTTTTTACGCATCTATAGTTATAGAGGAACATTTCTAAAGGCACTTACTAAACTAGGGCGCACCATTATTCGACCACAGAATCTAAACATGGTTAAGAGTTTTATAAAGAAGAGAAATTATTTGCAATGGTCCCGAACGACACAAGTAATCAGTATATATAAAAGAGCAATCGATAAAGCTAGCAGCGGCGTGACGAGGAATGACTGCACGGAACTTGTCGGGAAGACAATGACACAAATGTAACGACACTCGGCCGCTCACGTGCCAACATTTCCCGATGATTTCCCACAGGACTTCCGCTCCCCTCGACCGCGTCCCCGGCACTGGCCGCGTAGACGCTCGTAGCACTACGTAGCACAACTTACGCTACTTTATTGGAAACATTTGAAATGTAACTGCGGCGTATGTCAGTGTAACGGAATACAAATATAGTGTATTCAACCGATTAGCTGTCTACTTGAGCACGTTTACATTTTTACTTTTAATTTATTCTTCTAGTAACGTTAAATAGATTATCGAATAAATTAAAATAATAAACAAATTTATTCTAAATTCAAAAGCGCCGCACACATTGTACAGTTATAAATATCTCATTCTATTGGACTTTAATTCCCTTTTCAAATAAATCAAAGAGTGACCGAGAGCACGGTCGACTGAATAAAACATGACCGGTGCAGAACAGACAATGCCCAGTGTATCCTAGTTCAATAAGCTTAGTGCCTACGTCTCACAGCCGCCGGTTCACGAAGCCTCCGCGTACGATTGTGTCCTTATTGAAAAAGATTGCCGATACACTAGTAAAGGACTGTTTACACTGGGTATAATGATTATTACTTTATTATTTTATCTACGAAACTAAATATATTTAAGTTGGGTAAGGATAAATAACGATTTATTTAACTTACATGCAATTGTCAAATTTAAATAAATATTCAACATCTTCATCAGGCTTAGTCTGCCCACTGCTGGACACTTTTCAGTGCATTTCACAATTAGCGGACATATGCCTTCCGCAACAAGCTTTTCGCCGTCAGACCTAAGTCACCGTAAATGTTAAATTAGGGAAACAAAAAGTTAACAAACTAAGCATAGCAAGAAAGCAGAAACAACTGATCACTAGATGCAGTATATATACCGCTGTCTATGAGAGTTTAAATAAACAAATGGTGTAAATAAATATTATTGGTGGGCGAGTGTGTGCGCGCCGTTGGCCAGCGAGCCTGTAATTCCGCACAACAATAGCCGGTAATAGCTTTCTTTGTGTTGAGAGTCAAACTGCGCGCACATTTTAATCATGCATTGTGAGGTTGTGCGGGTAACGCAATCCAAACTACGCTATTGAAGGCTCGTGGGCGATAGTGCATTGTGGGAGGTGACCCGTTACGATACTATTTATTTATACAACCTTACAGAACTTTCAAGTTATTGTTCCGAAGGTATAACATTGCTACATAGGAAGTCTCACACCCATTCTACATCTTTAGGGGTTGAATTTCGTTATTTCTTTTAGTGCTCGCCTCCATAGTAACAAGAATGTAAACCTACTGCTTTCATCATATCGGGTATATCATATATATAGACGTAATTATAATAGACAATACAACGAGGTATGCTCTATAGTCACAAGTCATCCATCTAACGTACTCAGTTTAGCTTAAATTAATACGAATGCGGCGTTTATGGTTTTGATTCTCATGTTATGTTGCTTGTTGCTGGAAGTATAAACAAGGAACCGAGGTCACTGCACGCCGCGTCATTTATTACCTTTATCCTACTTCATGTGTTGTAAGTTTATATGAACAACTTGTAATGTGTTAAACTGGTCGTATAGATTGTTCACTAGATAATAAAATATCTCTGTTTGTAAGATAAATATTTCTGATGAATCAATACAGTTGCATTGTAACTACCTTATTAAAAAAAAAAAACAATCTTATTTTTTTTATTATATTTATTAAACATTAAAAACACAATATTTGCGGTTTACAGTGTTACAAGTATCCCCATTCCACAAAATCATCTATCAAACCCCTAATCCAAGTTATGTACCCCTCACAAGGATTTATATCCAGCTCCGACAGCGCCATCTCTCCGAAATGAGCGACATCTTCCTCTCTCGCGAATTGGAAATAAGACATATAGACGCCCATCATCAAACCATATTCGAGTCGATCCTCAAAAGTCTCTTCAAATTGTTTGCGAGAAAATACATTTTCAACGTCCATTTTAAAATGTTGTAGAAATTTCTTTAAAGATTCATGATAGTGAGTTTTCAGATGTTCCATATATCTCTTTCTAAATAGTCGATCTGTGCCACTGAATAAGAAGAAAAGCAGATCGGTGACGGGACATCCGTAATATATCAGCTGGTAGTCCAATGGTATCACTTCTGATATCTCTCCGTTCTGAAATAAAAGACGAAATAGGTTACTTCATTTAGATCACAAAGACCAGCGGCGAGTCTCTACACTTCGACACTCTATCTATCTAAAATCGTAATAACTACAAAACAAAATTAACAATTCACAATTTTGAACGCCTGCAAATATTTCCACTAAAACATTTAGTTGGCAACATATAGAAAAAATATTAATGGTCACTGGAAATTCTCTGTTTTGTCTCTACTTGTAGGTTTTAACTGTACAGTACGATTGTAATTGCGCAGTTAAAACTGAGGATGTAGAGGGCTTTACATGACGTTTACTGTCAACTGAGAAAGGCACAACTTTTTACCACGTTGGCTGCGGAATAAATTTTTGCGTACTTTCCTGCCCTGCGCTATGAGGTGTTATCGACCTGCTCTGTGACTAGACTTTAGTACGACACGCGGTCCATTAGGCCCCACCTCCCTTAACAAAGTTATGACCTTTGCACCACAGAGAAGTACAAGTTTTTCTTTGCCGCACCACCGGAGTTACATTAGGGATGATTTAGACCTCGTTTCGCAGCGGACGTGTTAATATAGAAAATATGCACTTACCACTCGTTTCAGCATTACATTTTGTGGTTTATAATCACCGTGACACAACACTCCGAAGGGAGAGTTGTTTATTAAATACGTTTGGAATTGACTTTGTATTTTTGGCACTATTTTTTTAACTTTCTCTTTTAAAATATCACTGTCTAAAACTTCCATAATTTTGTTACAAACATTTAATATAAAAATATTCCAATCCTCGTCAAACATCGTTGGTGGTTTTCTGCTTTGAATTACCCTTTCATAGTACTCCGGAATTCTGTTTCGAATAACGAACGACATCCCGTGAAACTTTGCGAGCTGTTCAACAGATAACTCCGCTAGTTTCAAACACATGCCGACCTTCCTATCGAATATTTCAAATCCTTTTCTAGCTAGATTCTCTAGTATTATAGCTTTTTCGTAACTTTCATTGTAACCTTTGGGTATTTTAAATTTTTCGTTATCTGGCACATTCGCTCTGTTTTGTAAATCAACAATTACGTTTGTGAGTTCGTTGTAAAAGAAAATTTCATTTGAATAAACTCTGTCGATTGAAATAATACTTATTTTCTTCAACACTTTTGCTTCTTTTATGAACAAATAGGTCTCTTTGTGACCCGCCTTAGTCGTGCCCGTGATGTCCACTTCGTATAAGGTTCCCAAAAAGTTACCACCTTTCGTTGAAATTATTCTTTTCTCGATTCTACATCTCTCATATTCTTCTTTCTTAATAATTCTCATGATCGCTTCTTTCAGATGTCGAGGGAAATCATTAAGCGATGTAAAATCTTTACACGATTCTTCCAAATTGTTAATATTGAGTACGGACATGATCACTTGTAAAATCCAACATATGAAAACACAGTTCTGGTGAAAACGTGGCGGGAAACGCTTAAGTTATATGAGAGGCAATGGGTAAATGGTTTTATAAAAGGTAGAATCATTAGTCAAGTGTTAACAATAATATCCTTTAGCAAACTATGAATTACCGTATTATTTAATGACAAAACAAACTGAAATAATGGCAAGTCTACACATATTACGTATGTACAGTGACTGTCGTCTGCGGTGTTTCAGTTACCTTCTCAAAAACAAATACGGTGATGCCGATATTATGATCTAATTAGGAACTGTGTACACTTCTACTGTACCTCTATAAATGAAGTATTGCATACATTAAATTTACATTTATTGACCTTTATCCACAAGTATATAATCTATTGATAGATTCTGTCAAACCAATGTCGCTTTTAGTGTGGAATGCTGCAAGGCACGACGTCTGTACTATCAATTTCTGCACAACTAATTATCTTAGCAACTGTATGTTTAAATGCAAACATGTATTGTTATATATAATGAGAATGCAATCTCATCATCTCCACGCATATTCTACGGAAATATACAATGGTAAATTCATATCAGATTACTAATATGCCATTCCCAGAAAATTTATGACTTGATGGTAAAGATAGTTATGTAAAGATAAAGATTTGAAGGGCGCAAATACGACGGTCACAAATATGAAGGTTCACTACACTACTTATAAAAACGGCCTAGCTCACGTGTAAATCGTAATTTCGCTGCTGAAACATTTGCAATAAAACACGTTACTTGTGATATTTGTGTGATAAAATTTAGCTTAAAAATTGCAATATTTTCTCTAGAGATTACGAGTTGGGTCCATTTTAATTGCCGTACGATAATGAGGCGCAGAAATCCTAAATCTATTCAGCAAGCAAATGTACCGTTTGCGGGCTTAGAAGATGCCATTAGGCTCACCAGCATTATCCTGATGTATTTTTCTTCTGCTAAATACTTTCTTATAGCTAGGGTCGCCACGAAAAGAAATCTCACATTTAAGTAACAATGTTTATGCATATAAACTACTAGCTTTTCCAATTCTATCATTATGGTACATAAAATAAATAGTAAATTAAATAAAACACTTGTATCGTCATCATCATCATCATAGCTGGACGCATGTTTCCCCCAATGTCTTCAGTATGCGACCCTCTTTTCGCATTCATCAACTTACCGCCGTCCGCACTGAGTCATCGGTCCATTCCCGATCCGTCAAGATATTATATCTCTGTACAAGAACACAATGTCAATATGTGAGGAATATTGTGATTATTTATGAATAAAAGACTAAAGAAATAACATGTTGTGATCAGGTTTCTTCCGTGAATAACACAAGAAGTTAAAAGGCGTTAGTTGTTTAACTTAGTGTTTTTGAACGGATTACTGGCGATGGTATTTGTGTTGGCAGCCCTGAAAAACATGCCCGAGGGACATTATCGGCTTGCTAATTCGGTTCGTGATTTATATGGTAGGAGCGATTGGCGCGGGATTAGCAAGTCGCGGAGTAGCCCGCCCCCGGGACTCGGGGCGTTTGTACCGTGTAACAGCGTCTCTATCCCGGCCGTTCGGCCATTTTAATTTCAACCGTTATTACTCTATTGAGAATTGTTATTTTGAATCCGGTAAAGATTAACAATGTCTGAGGAAATGGAATGCCTCAGTTCTTTGTTTGAATTTATGTTTTTTTTTTATGATAATGGCGTTAATGAATCAATGGAGCTGGGTAAGTTATAATTGTGTTGTTTATTTATACGTTGTAATACGTCTTATGTTACTAATGTTTTAGAGAGAAGGATGTTTGTCAGCAGGTAACTTTAACACAGGTAAACTGATCTGGACGATATTTGGCAGAGAAATTGATTTCTGTATGACAGAGCTCATAGTACGTTTTCTTTTTTAATTACGCGCAGACGAAATCGCGATAAAAAAACTAGTCTTTTAATAAAATGATGTAATTTATTGAGAAGTTACTGGAAAAATACACTTAAAACATTAATATTTTTTAATTTCAAATTAACTAAAAATACATTTAAGCATCTAAAACTTTATAAAATTATAAAAATGACTCCAAATATTTCGAAACAGCTAAGACCCGGGCTCGCTCTACAACATACACGTAACTTTATACTTCAAATGAACAAGGATACGTTTATTTCACAAATAGATTTGTAAACATGCAGAGCGTCCCAGGCTTGTAGTGTAACTCGGTACAGATTCCCCGAGCGCGACCCAGCGCTGGGACATCAGCAATTACACGTGTAATTATTATTTATTACGCTCGATTAGCAGCCAGCAATGCGAGTGGCCGCGGACTCACGTAAGACGGAGCTTTCTGTCGCAGTGTAATAAACACGTAGAGGCTACCGGCTACGCGTCTGCTCTTCCTACGGTATCGCGGATGCGAGGCTGTCGATGATCACCTCATGATCTCGTCGCTCGTTTCCCCCCAACAGTTTTAAATGTCAGATGTTACAGAACACTTTCAAAACTAAGCTATATGCAATTTATTTTGTTTTATAATATTGTTGTTCTGGTTTTTATTTCTCACTAATCTACACTAAAATCAGAAAAAGATGACTTAGGGATCTTTGTGTTTTATAGTAAAAATTTTGCAAACGGCAACAAAAAACAACAAATTGTATGCAAACAGTTTGTCTATGGGACCTCGGACGATATAAAACAAACCTTCTTAAGCCTCTCTAACTTTAAGTAATCTATACTTAAGGTAATATAGTAATTTGCAAAGCTCATACTTGCAGCGGCACTCGCAGCGCCGCGCTGCCTCACTGCTAATGTAATTGATTGAAGGACTGCGCAGAGCTTCCCAGATATCACTTTAAACTGTCGGACGATGTCATCTTAGACAATTGATATTTACATAGTCATCGACAATATTACTTGACGGATTTAATACCGTAACTGAAACACTCACAGTTGTTAATTAAATTCCGAGGAAGACTCTTAATGTGAATACGAAATCGTAGGGGAGACATAATCGAACTGTCATTTTGTGTTGTCAACACAAATTTACAAATGTCTTATGAAAACATTTTTTCACCCGCAGGTATTTATAGGTCATCTATAGTTGAAAGCTTCATTCTTTTAGTTTCGTATAAAATATAATAACAACACACATAATAAGTTATTTTCATGTACTTCACATTTCACTAAGGCGAAATAAGTAAAAAATGATATAAAGATGGATAAAAAGTCGCTAACAAATCCGTTGTTCGCCATACTCGTCGCCCGTCAACCGAAAACGGTCAAAAGAATTGTTTTAAAGTAAAACCGTCAAAGAGCTAAGTCTCCTTGTAAATTGTGAAACATTTACGAAGTGGAGATGCGTAACAAGACTAGCGGAGCGCCTCTATCTGGTCGAAATCAACGGAGCGTTCAAACGAAACCGCGCAAACAAGGTACACATTTTTCACTCCCCTCCCCTGTCTCGTCACCTTTGGGGGCGCGACTTGCTTCAAAACACACGACTTTAAATTTCGCATTATACATTTATTAAATAGTTTATTGCAAGAAATAACTCTTCCTTACATTTAAAAACTCAAATCACATAAGCTAGGCCGTGACTTTACCACAAATATAATTTAGACTTCACTTTTCAGAAATAGTCAAATTATTTGCTGTGCTCTCAAAATGGAATAGTGGTATAAGCTAAAAACATTACCCAGCTCAGTCAGGCAAACCTCAGTCGAGGTCTAGTTGCGTAGAGGATAAAGGCCTTGTTACATTGTTGGTAAATGCAATACGAAATCTTATAAATTTTCGAAATTCTAACATCTGAAAAGTGGCATTTCGTGAACAATAATAATAAGCGATATTGTAAAACGACGCCGTGAGTTCTGTTCTCCCTCGCTAATCGCGTCCCAACATCGGCTGCCCGAAATCAAAACAAGATTTCCATCGAATAAATATTGCGAGCCGCGGAGTTTGTTCACGTCGCTAAAAGGTTTTCGAGGACTCTTTAGAATTAGCGTATGAATATAATTCGGGTTGCTTAAAGTACTTTATTGATTTATCCTTCAAATATATATTAACTATAATACAAAGAGTAAGCGTTCATAATCTCGTGTACGAAAACACGCCAAAAGGTACATCCGTAAAAATGTAACATACCAACAAACTACAGATCTAAAGGTCGTGGGTTCGAATCCCACCATTCGACTATTGTAGAGAACCAAATCCCAGCACAAGCTTTTTCAAAATTACCTGGAATGGTTATAAAAAGTATTGATAAATTAACAAAAATCTACTTACATTTTATAGAAAAAAAAAACAGTATCCAACAAATATACCTAAGAAATTAGTAGGCTTAAAAGCGGTTATTTCAACGGTTCCACAAACGTTAATACCCCGTGTCCCTGGTAATGTTCCGGGACATGTTTGAGGTCGGGGAAAACGACCAGAACTCCCGACAAATTCCACGATCTGGTTAACTAACTCATTGTTAGTTATTCTCTAAGCGCAAAAGCGACTATGGTTATAATAATTCACCGAGTTAAAAGTACACAAGAACATGTAATATGTGCTTTCTCAGTGTAATTAATCGCGCTGGTTTAAATCTTAAAGAAATGTAAATCAATTAGGTTTTTAATTTTTATTTAATATCATCGGAATATATATATATATATACTGTGGCTAATCGTGACTAAATATTATAGATCAAGGTCTATGACTGATGCTCACAAAGTGACAGGAATTAATGACGCAATGCGACGATCCGCCACGCCGGCGCAGGTGACAGGTGACAGGTGACGTCTAAGACAGATGATGGTATAGATTATTAATTACATAATTTAATAGACGATAGCTCGTTAACGAATCTTTCTTATAAGGCTAGGTTCATATTTAGGTTATGTTAGGTTTTAAAACTAATCCTCAGTTAATAATTCCGTTCCTTTAATCAATTATAACTTTGAATTTAATAGAATAACTGTCACACTCAGAGTCGCTAAATGATGAATAAGAAAGACTGTAAATTTGTAATATGAAAATCTGAACTAGGAGTGTTTAATCTCAGGGAACTCCAAGTCCAGGACTATGTCTCGATGGCATAGGATTGAGAAAAGTGGCAACATTTGTCCGTGAGTCCAAGGTTCACCTCTCTTCGTAACTTAAATTAGTAACAATTACATGAGTGTGGCAATAAATCTGCATTATTTCTTCATCGCACAAGTCAGCATGTCGTATAACATATGCGTCACACTAATTATATTTTGTAGATGCATCCAGACACTGCAATGGCATTATAATGGCGTGTGGTGAGGCCCTAATTGAATAGAGTATGGCAACATTAATGACGCTGGCAGCGGCACGTGCCGCCTGATTGATCAGCGCTAATGTGTTGCCAGTTACAACCTAGGTATAGACTATATTATCATATTTATTGATATGTCATTAAGTCGTAAACAAATTAGATTATCTTAAACTTTCTCAATTTAATTGAAAATCGTGTGTTAGGAGGAGGTTCACTTTTATTAAATTAAAATCATGGAGTCATCCAACCGAGCTCTCCTGCATATCAAGCAACATATGTTGCGTTACATGTGTGTGCGACGTCAAGTGAATGTATTATTCAGTATGATAACATACCATTATAACGACGATCGCCGCGCGCCCCGCGAACGATGCAACGGAACAATAAATTTTCTAAAGAGAACCTCCATCTTTACGGCGTACGTACCTTCCATTGTTTTCCCGCGCCTTTTGTCATTCAGATGACCGGCTCCACGCGATCTCTAGCGTCATACACCCTTGCTTACTCTCTCAGTATCTGCCGCAGTTTAATACGACAGTGAGGAGGTCGGGCTAGACTGGTCTCCCATACCGCCCTTAAGCGCCCTCTGCATTGAGCGGGCTAAAGAGGACGTTTGTGAAGGAACGCTGGGGAGATTTTCGAGATATTTCCGATAAATTCCTAGGCTTTGTTAGTTAATTTTTAGTAAGGGATAGTTAGTTCAGCTAAGCAACGTCTTAAAGCGAAGGACTTGCGCCGAGGGTGGCGGAAGTGTGGTACGGTTTCGCTTAGAAAATGAAACAACGTAGGTGAAGAGATTTTGTAACCTACATCAGGTTTTACTTCCTTTATCGTACTAGCACTCTTTTAATAAGCTGTTAAGGGCTTTTTAACCAACTTGTTTACTAGGGGAACTTCAAAAACTTTTACTAGAAATTCTTGTAAATTTGGACAATATGTCAACTGTGATAGCGGAAGAGGGTGGACACGTTTACGACGTAGAACACGCGAACAGGCTATCAACAACTCATTTACTAATTTTATAAATCAAATGAATAAATTAAAAGGACACTTAGGTATGCTTTGTATGTACGACTTACCTCTTAAGTAATATGGAATACTGAGGAGAGAAAATGCAATTGAAATTTTCACAAATAAGAAATAACAATCGCGTTTTAACATTTTTTCACTAAACAATGGAAATTAACAACAAAATACTAGAAATATAAATGTTTCGTTCGTTGAGAGAATTTTCTATAATGTGTAATGAATGAAAACATTGCGAAGTAACGAAAACCTATTAATCGTCGGCCAGGGACCGGCTCTCGTGTGGTGCACGTACCGCTGGCTCGGCAGGACGTGGCCCCGCGGTACCCTAGCACCACTACTATTGCTAAATCTCGAACTCAGTCTCAATTCACTTGAAATACTTCGATTCATCGTTGTTTAGAAAAAAGGAATTATAGGACTTACTT
This sequence comes from Papilio gigon, assembly GCA_027563995.1. Classification (NCBI taxonomy): domain Eukaryota; kingdom Metazoa; phylum Arthropoda; class Insecta; order Lepidoptera; family Papilionidae; genus Papilio; species Papilio gigon. Next base: position 7,240,565 of record JAODUI010000004.1, on the reverse strand, counting down.
AATTAGGTATCGTACTTTCCAAGCACAACAGCAAACCCAACAATCATCAAACGTAATGTGACACTGCCAATCATCTGTAAAATATCTCTTCAATCACAAATAATATACTCAGTACATATTTACTATGTTTACTTTCCTTACGATCACATTAAACGGTGAGTTCTTGACAAGTGTGAGAGTGTCGAGTTTAAACGGTAGATGCAATGATTAATTGGGTAATAGAGCTGACGCCGCGGCTGGGAGCTCGCGGCTGGACCACGCAGGTTATCCATTTACTTTCGCACCGCTGTCTAAAAACGTTATTTATCACACAAAATTCGTACAACTTACTTATTGATTTTATTTCGTTTATCGTAGCTTCTGTTTTCAAACAACTGACTTCGTCTTTTATTTTGGAGGACGTTTAAAATATAAGTATTACTATGTAAAAGAACTTTATTAAAACAAAAACTATATATAGATTATTTTGACGATCTCCGCTGTGATCCGGCGGCTCGTTTGCCCACTACTGTTAGAAAAAAAACTTGTCTAATAAAGTAGAGCAGTCGGTAAATCAACATTCGTAACAAACGCGAAAGTCCCCGGTTTTAATATACCTTAGATCGCAGTTTGTCCGCGGGAGCAATTCCGTTGGGTGAAGATTGTTGTACTTCGCCTTACTGAGTGTCCCGAGCCGACAATGAACAACATCTGCGCATTTTATTAACTCACAAACAAATCTTTGTTATATTCTCTAAGAAAAATAAGAAAGACAATGTCAAACATATGTTTCTCCGCCTTTATTACATTTCGTCTTCTAACAATAAATGACACCGGCCCTTGTCTAATTTTATTAATATTAAAAATGGAATAGTTTGGATATAGGCGAGAATGCATCAAGAGAACGGTTTTATGGTTCTTGATGAAATTTGGCAAAGACGTAGAACATAGTTTGTAAGAAAATATAAACATAGTTAATTTTTTCGTTATTTCGAGCGGATGGAGTGATCTGCTATTACCCCGGTTATAAAGTGGTGATTGAAACTTATTTCTAGTGTCATAACAAACTTAATATTGTACTTTTAGACAAAATTAAAATTCCACTAAGCTGCGGAATAATGTTGATTTTAACAATATCGCGATGCGAGCTACAGCGTAACTTAAAAGCCACAGTTTACGTTCAAATTAGAAGCAAATGTATTGACTTTAAAGGCGCATCTGACTTGCATCTCGGCGCTCGGTCGGTCAGCGCGGATACGCGCCTTCGCCTTAAGCTGTATAAGTGTTACTACAGATCTCGATGTAATCTCGAACGAAGTGTATTCCTTTGCTTGTTTTGATTTTTCTCAGTCAGTATAAAAATAAAGCTCAAGTTAAGATGGATGTTGGATAGATGCGTTTTTGTTAGCGTGTAACTTCAAAACTGCTGAATGGTCATGAATCAATATTGGCAGACATACCATCTGGAATAGTGTACAGGCTACTTTTTTTTATTCGTCAGTGTCGCGGACAAAAGCTGGTGCATTATTATACCTATGTTTATTATTGTTAGGTTCATATACTGTTACTTGTGCGTATTAACAAAGTATGATATATGATGCCACTGTATGGTCGAAAAACATCACGTCAATAACTGTAAGTAAATTTACATTTAGATTTAATGAATATAATGTATATAAATAATTTACTAAACGAATCTTTCATTACATTAACCAAAAACATTTTTTGGTTTTCGATCGCGAACACAAGGTAGCAGCACTCAGTAATTTGGCAATAGCTGAGCGAGCGTCCCACAACCCCAGCGCACGCGAGCCCTCTGTTTGTCCCAAAATAATAATTACATTCCCCAGTTAATCCCTAATAATTAAATCGCTTCTTACTAGAAGGAGCCACTTCTGAACCATTCTAATTTAATTATACGATTCACTGAACTTTTGTAACACGCCAGAAACTATATGTAAGAGATGAAGTTAGCTTTATTCTCAGTTGACGCAAGTTAATAAGTAATTATCATTTCAATATTAACTATGTAAGCCACAAACAAATATTGCCAATAATCAGCTCACTACACGTCCCCACTGTAGCACTCGGGACCTATCTTATATTAATAGTGACTAGGTCCAACAATTACTAATACCTATACAATTAAATGTAAAAATAAGTTTTTTTATGAGAAGGGAGCAAACTAGCTTCTGGACCACAAGAGCGATCGTCAACGAACATGCAATACCAGAGGAACCGAAGATGCGTTGCCGGCCTTAAAGAGAGAGTTACGTTCGCTTCTTGAAGGACCCCAAGTCGTATTGGTTTGGAAATACCGCCGAGAACAGACCATTCCACAACGCGGCAGGAAATAGCGAATAGTTTATTGTTTAAAATTTATTACGAGCACTACAACATGTTTTGAGCATAATTGCTAATAATCAGCAGCGCCATCTATCACACGTGTCACAGTTTGATAACTTCAAGTTTCAATAAATAAGGCTTCTACTGCACTTGTTTTTACTAGTGTATTTGATCTTCATAACATTAATAGCTGAACATATAAATCTAATGATACAGCCGACGACTCATATATGCCGCAGAGATATATTGGAATTGAAATAAAATTTAAAACAGAGGTCGGAGCGGCCGACAGCTGCGACTGCGGAGCGAAGATGAGTTTCAGTGATGTATCCGTTTCTATCACAATAAATCTCTCGATTTGTTGCCGGCCATTGAACTAGCGGCCAAAATGAGTATACTAAAGTTTTTCAGCATTCCTCCCACCAGGTGGAGCGACGACTTACTGCGGACGGCGGGAAGTCGTTGGAAGAATGCGGAAGGAGGACCGCATACTAAGGAAGGCATTCGGAAGACCTGTGTTCAGCAGTGGGCAGACAAAGATGATGATGATGATGATGTGTGCGCTTACAACAGATGAATTGATGTGATGTTGACACTCCCAGTCCCACTCACTTCAAAGCGCCGGTTGACTCGAAACTAGTCGGTACCGACACCGGGTAAATACGCGCGTGTTCCATTTTTATTTAATTAAGTTAATCATCTCAGGAAAGTTTAAACGATTTAAAAGATTTGTTATGTAGGTATTCATAACTGTTTTTTTACTCAGTGTCTTCGTAATCTTATTTCAATTTAAATAATTCCTAAATCTCTGTTTTCGTGGCCGTACATGGCTGAAGTCGCTTTCTCCGTGCGGAAATCCGTCTGTCTGCGGCCTGTCTTTAGAAATCGCTTTGAAATATTACCAGCGTTAATGTGAACGCGGCGATTGAAAAAAACTATACTTTCAACAAGCACGGAGGTGGAGGAGAACGTAGAAAATAAATTTAAAGTATTAAAATTAAAATAAAAATCTTTCTGAAATACTACTTAGTACTTTTATCAAGTTTCAGACTTTTTTAACTAGGCTTAGGTAAATATAGAATGTTTCCAGTTTGTTTTAGTAAATGACTGAAACAATACTATCATTTTACAGGAAAAAATCATTTAACAGTGTTCTAAGGTAGTCTTTAAAGAGACGAACAGCCTTCTCAACAGTCTCAACGAAATTGATAAAAAAACATCTAATTACAGAGGTATCGAGTTAAATATAGACATGCAGATTGTCTTTAATGAAGCATGTCCAGGCGGGCGCGCGCCCGAGGCCGCCTCAAACTTCACCCATTTGCATGTTATGAGCTAACTTACCCCCAAGTCAACACAACTCGTGGCGACCTCCGACTTTTTGTGTCATGTTAAATATTCAACCGCCTCCAGCAACTTTCAAGCAGGAGATTTTATATAGATTAATTATGTAAAATAATAAGTAGCGGACGTGATAAACATCCATATTCAATCAACCCTCTTATTGGAATTTACAAACTAACTCTTTATGTGAAAAAGAAACATTTGGAGAGCAAGGTACGGTGTGTGATCTTGGATGGGAAATTAAACTCAATTTTAGGTTAGAAGTGGCAATTGCTTTTGTAAACAATGCATCAATATTAATATTAAATACTATTATGCATTTATAATCAGAAAGCTGAGATGAGGCAATTTATAAATTGTTAGCGAGGAAGCGAGTCAGACGCTCGACGTGACACGAAATGGAAAATAATTTAATTTCCTTCAGCGGCGCCGCGCTGCATCGCCTTACAAGCTCCGTACGTTGAAACCTTTCGATAAAAATACTGCAAAGTATATTAATAAGTAAATAGATTTACTTATATAGCTTAAAATTTACTACATTTGAGATAAATTTCTTATTCTATACTGTCTTTGAAAAGAAAAATTTCAAATTTCAAAGAAGATTGTTTACTGATTACATTTGTTTCTAAACTAAATGTAATATCAAAAACGATTCGCTTCTCTATCACCCTCCGTTATTTTAAACGAATGTAAATAAGTATTTTTCTATAAATCCACGCCACAGGATCCACTATTATCCAAGTCAGTGGCTTGTAAGTTCGAATTCTTATGTAAATTGTATTTTCCCGGATCCTTCTTTATTCTCTGTATTCTGAACACGTGACCCAATCCCGCGCTCCTTGATTCCATGCTCCTTTCCGAACTGAGAACATTAATTCAAAATGGCGCTCCAAAACAAAATGGCGACAGTCACAAATTCACTTTACACAGTTGTATTTGTAATTTTTTAGGTACTAAAAGTAGATAAATAAAAAAATTACATCAACCTTCACAGAGCGCGCCATTGTGCTAAGATAAATCTCGGTATGGACACAATTGTACTGGTCTCCAACAATATAATTACACACAAGTAATTTTTAATTATTAATAAAACTTTGTCGTACTTACTTGTCCTAAAGTTCAAAAGCCGGAGAACAATTATCCGAAACTTTGCCCATTTACATGTTATGGGCAAAGTTCCTCGGGCGCCCGACCACTCGACTTATTAAAATATTCATACCTTTCAATCCCGTCGACTGGACAGTCTGGCAGCCTTGTTTTACATTCAACATTATTTTAGCTAGGATTTAGTTACTTTAATTTTTTTTTAATTTACCTCATCGAGAACGCTATGTTGTTGGTTGGCAGTTGGTAGTCTAGTTAATGATTAGTGAATTAGTGAATGAAAAGTGGCAAGGGTCATAAAAAGTATTAAGAGGTTCACAAAATGCCAGAGAGTCCATTTTCATTATTACTCATTTCTATTTTAAATAAGCTCAAACATTTTTTCCTCTGCATTTTATAACGAATTCGCCAACGTGACATGACGCGTAATCAAAATTGAGAGCCAATAAAGCGACATTCAATCTGCAATGAATTCGAAATTCACATAAAACTTTCGGCGCGAAAAATAACCTATTTAGCATTCATGTTGCGCGCGCTGTCATTACAATCGAGCACGTCGCTGGTGTTGCAAGTAATAATAAATGTTTGGGGTTTTATTGGACTTTAAAATAATAAAATATGCGTGACATCGCTGAAAACACATTCAAACACTTGTTCCCCAACTGAAAATCAATCAAAATAGCCGGTAAACAACAATTTACGTTATGTAACGTCCATCATGTGTCTACGAATGTTTAAATTTTGGAACGATTGACGTTAATCTTCTAAACAAGGTAAGGGGAAGATGTAAAGAACAACCAGATTAACTGTAAACTAAGCAAGATTGCACAATGCTACTGGATTTTGTTTAATTTTCTAGTGACCCGTTATTATCTGAACCTAACCGATCACGTCCGATACGTAATTAATTAACCTTTTCGACTTCCAACAATTCCCGATGAATTGCCTTTCCCTTGCCTCTGTCTCTCTGCCCCGCTCCTTGTTATACCGATGAGGATTTTCCAACTACCCAGTGATGCAGGGAGAAAAGAGAAAGAAATAAGTCGAATTACCTATATTAACCCAATAATTTAAGCCCAAAACTGCAAAATTCAAATCGTCTTTGTGTATGACGAAATCCACAGCAACTATGCAACGTTATCCTGTTCATTAAGAATAATCATAATATGTAAATGTACAGAATGTACAGAAAAATAATAAAATCATTTTTTTTGAAAGGATTACAATATAAACATACTTTTAAAATTAAAAGGCAAAAAAGGCAAGTTGAAGTGCAAAACGTTCAGAAATTGTATTTGACGTTTGCGCATGTTCACGTAATTTCGTTGCATTGTCTGATTTTGATGAGTAAATCAATACATAGTCGAAATTCTTTAAAAACTTTGCAACATTGAATTTCAAAAATATTTGCAATTACAAATAAATAAACCAAACTCCTTACAAAATCAAGAAACTGCACGTGATGCAATTTCCGAACGAGTAAACGTCAAAAATTTATATCTGCGTGTGCTTTCAGCCGTGAACTTTCAAAATTTCACGTTTTCACGTTGTCGTATTGTTAAGTTTCATATTGTTCAATTGTGATTCATTTTTCTGCATTCACCAGTGATGGCTGGGAAGCTGAATAAGTTTGAAACTCCCAGCTCCGCGAGCTCCGATAGGTAATTCGTGTGTGCTAGTCTAAATGTAATGTTTGTTTGCACAGCTGGTTAATGTCAACAATATTTCGTTTAAAGTACATTCATATTCAGTATGAGCTTGTTCTTCATAGCGTACGCCCAGTGTCCATATACGGAGTGTATCAGTGCTTTACAACAACTTTGAATTTCGTAACGCTAAAGCGTAACACCGCCTGAAAATATAACCTTATCATCCATGCATTGTGATTTGTGATTTATTTTTAGACATTAATTTAGTACATTGACAGCTTGCTTCGCGCTGTACATTCGCGCGGTGAATTAAACACGTGCTTCTAATTCTCTGTGATCTCACACACAACTAGATCGCATGTGAGAAATCAAAACATTAAGAACCATGGAGACTGCCTCGTTGATCATCCCGAATCCGTAAGAGTTTTCCAAATTTTTGGTCACATCCTTCGCGTAAATTTTTTATTGAATGCACAAACACTTTTGGTAGTGGTAAACATTATGGACAAATGTAACTAATATTCACCTTGCAATGTTATCACATAAGGGGGATGTTTAAACAAATTTTGCACAAGTACATAACAATGTAGTAAATTTGACCTTGCATAGATAAGAAATAATGAGACATCAAACAAACTGATATGATAAAATCAAACACAACGCAATGATAATAATCAAAACCTTTAAAATAAACAAAGAACTATTGTTTTTCTCCAATTCTTAGGTATCATAATATGAATAAAGGTAGTATAACAGTTTTATCAAAGATTACAGCAATAATATAAGATTTCATCAATACTCTGTTGTCCTTTTTTAAATTTTTAATATTTTATAATTTATACAAACAACCAAGTTGCCAATTGAATTTGGATAAATTGGAAAGTAAGCATTGCACATAAATATCTTAACTAACAGTTTAGACATGAGTGATGCAAATATACTTCATACAAACTTTGTAAACCAACAGAACAGTAGTGACATTGTCTACAGAAGTGACACCCATAGCCAGACATGAGTCCTAACTCCAGTAATATATCTCTGTTCACTCTTAGAGAAAGTTCACGTAAGATACTTTCCGCTTTTAATTGCTGTTACATCATACAAACCAATCTCACATTTGAATTTATGTGCATAACATTATTTCTAATTGGCATGTCTAATTAAATTTTAATTGCCATTGTTGATTCAAATTAGTTAGTTATGAAACATACCAAAAAATATGTATTATATTTTAAATAAAAAAACTAGGAATTTTAAAAGAAATTTCATTGGTAGAAAGAATTATTATTATTATTATTAATTGCTTTCTAAACAAGTAAAAACACAATACATATTTCATAAAGCCCATTCACAGCTACAGTTTTAACTCAACATACAAACTGTATAGTTCACAGTTTTCCCTACATGTGAAATTCTTTATTACATTTTGTTACGTTAAAATTGAAGATGCATAGTGAGCATAATCCACATATATAATGGATAAGATAATCTACTGATATTGTTCTGAGTATCATAATAGCACATCCATGTTATTTGTTTTAAATTCATGAGTAATTGAGTTAATACATTGTGTAACAATTAAAAAAAAACGGATTGCAATCTTATCATGTCTAACATCCGTTGACTCAAATGAGGAAAACTGTAATAAGTCTCCACAACCTTTTAACTATAGAACATCCTTAATTTTTTTTGTCGATTTTAGTTGCATATTATAGTATGAATAATGGAATGATAAAAAAGAAAATTGTCATATATTCAAGAAATAAATTGAATTCAGTAATTTCCGATACAAATTTCTCCATAATTCGTTAACATATTGAATTGTAATAATATTTTAGTTATATAAATTAAGATTTCACTTTAAATATGACATGGTTGTTGTGTTTAATAAGACTCAACATTAATAAGACTAGGAAAGGAAAGTAACGAACCTTGACACCAAATGTGGCATGTCACAGTTCACGTGATATTAATAAATGTTACCTTGAGAGTGTCAATAACAGTAATTTCTTTTTCATTATTCACTTTATATTTGTCAAACTTGTCAATAACTAAATATATAATCGTAACGAAATAAAAAAGAGTTGGAGGAATGTGGAAGGCGGAGGACCGTATGCTGTGGATGACATTGGGAAAGGCCTATGTCCAGTAGTGGGCAGACATGGTCTGATGATGAAGCCATAAATTTCTCTCTTATAAAAGGCTGTGAACAACCATCCAGAGTACTCTTTTATAGAGGTTTCTTTTTCCCACCTATGGTGGTATTTAGCTTACCCAGTTCTCACTAACCAAGGTTCCACTACTTAACTAGACACCTGTCTATATTTATTAAAAAATACACATGCTTTTGGGCTACGGGTAATCCTATTAGTCTTTAATCTTATCCGTTGAATTTGACTTTATTCTGTTTATTTAGGTGTTAAATTGAACTTATATACTTATATTAGAATTACAAATGAACAAGAAGGCAATGAGATTGAATGTGGATGGCTATAAAGGAAGAAACAGGACATAGGCATATTGGACGTGAGACAGGACATAGTGAGTTCAAACATGTCAACTGACAGATGAATGGAAGAGTAGAACATAAAGTGCTGACCCTTCGTAGTGAATAGGGCAGGTTGATGATTAAAATTTTAAACTACAGTTTTTTTCTCTGTTAACTTCAAAGACAACGAGGGAGATGGCAATGTGACACATGTGGTACTACAATGGAGCTTCATTGTGACATGTATTGTTGTAGTGACACAGAGCTGGCCTTAGAGCTGAGCGAGCAGGTGTTCCTAGATGAAGAGGATTACTCTCGTGCACCGGCCTCGCCCACCACAGTGCCCAATGTGCGGCCATACCGGCCACCTTCCACAGGTATTATCTTGTGTTCAATTATTATAAAACACATCTTTTCACTGTAAGACCTGCTGCCACACTAACTTGTTAAGTGATCTCTTAGTAGAGATTTTTATGCATATGTCACTAAAGAAGGATTTCGTGACCAATTCTCAAATAACTAATTTTCTGCTCAATTTTTTTTTAAATTACCATAAAATTATTTTTGAGTTACCGACCTTCTTGTCTCTACCAATCAAACTTGTGTTCTATGCTCTTGTTACAAGAGACAATGCTTTTTATATGTACGTATATGGAAATAAATGTTATTTATTTAAGAAAGTTACGCCTTTTATGCTTACTTAGTAATATTTAAGAAAATTGAAGAACATTTTGATAATAAAGTTTTTAAATTTCATTCTATTGTGATATCTAAGTGAATGTATGCGATTCAATAATCGCTCGCTCACAACAGCCTTCATATTTGAATCGGAAATGGCCTCGAAATTTATTCCATTTGAATTATCGACACGAATTCAGTCGTCCATTGTAAAATGGCGGCAAAAAAGCGTAACTTTCCGCGCCTTTTAGTTTATTTGACCGCTTCGCTTATTCTGAATTTAAATATGCAACAGTTGTCGTATCTCCCGCCGGAATAGTTATAAGTGAGTAAAATGTAATGTAATTTTTTATTTAGAATTTTCGCTAGAACTCACAGACATAGAACAAAATTGATTTTTTTTTTGTAATTTATAGGTTATGTAGTTTGAAAACATTGTTTCACTCACACATTACTAATTCCGAGTTTTTTATCTCTTTCATGGTGTCCATAGTTAATCACAACAACCTAAAAATGATTACATTTGTACGAAAGCTAACTTACATGAATAAGGGTGAACAGTGCAATACAAATTTAATAGTTTCAATGCCATAATCATTTTTAACAGTCAAATCGGTGACTGGACGTGTTGACTTCGCGTCCACAATAAACGCGCCCACAATTATGTTGTTTTATCACATTTTTATTAATTAATGTTGCATTTACTGGCTTCTATAGAGAAACCTTAAAGTGTTAGCTTATAAAATATTTAGAATGCCTATTGAACTGTGGACATTTGCTTAGTTACTAAATGCTAAGACTAGACCAGATAGTAAGTTAGCTCGGGCAGTAACTGTAACATCAGAACTATAGTTTTCTAGTGAGTGCAGAACATGACTACAGAGTTCCTTTGAATTTCTAAAATTACGTTTTACTCGTCTTTTTAATGCCTGCGTCCTCTACTAACTTGCCAGTTTTATTCTTATAAAGTGTCATAATCGACAAATTGGAAAGTTACTTGTTTGGATAATTTACAAGGTACGTTTTATTGACTTGTCTCAGCTCACGTCTCATAAGAAGTTCAATATTTCATTGTAAATTATTATTTTATGAGTCACGCCACCTATCGGGGAAAACGTACCAGAATTCATTTAGCGGTTTACAATTATCTTTAGTTAGACATAGGGCACAATAGAATTTAGTATAGACGATGTAATTAATAATACATAGTCGAATAAAATGGAAATAAGAAATTATATTTACGCGTCTTTGGATGACAATGTTAAAGATTAACTATGAACTTTGGGAGGGTTCAGTGTTTAAATTGACATTACAAACATGTCTGTATTTAAAATTGTATAGATATGTTTATTACAATATCTCATTTCCATTGAATTCGAGTATAGCGAATAGTGAAAACAGTTGTAAATCCAGAGAAACATTACGTAAATCCATTTTTCTTAGTAGCGGTTCGTAAATCGACTCTGACGTCATCAAGTACACACGTTACTGAGAACTGTCTTATTGTCAGCAGTCATCTTCGTAGTTTCTTAGAAATTTTAATAAACACTTGGCTCGTAGTTTAATATTTTTTTCAGTAGTGACTGAACGGTTTATTTATAACTTTTTTTAATATACAAGTGATAACGCAAAAGTTTACAATCGAAATATATGACTGAAAAAAAAACCAAATACACCTCGTTCGGTGACAGAGAATTGAAAACTTCAATTAATATTCTACGTTCCCCAGGCTCCAACATAGCGAAGTCGCCGCGCGCACGCCGCGTGCGCACCGCGTCTATGTCGCAGTCAACGAAGCGTACGGCGGCGGAGAGTATACTGCACGCAGACAGACGCACCATCTACACCGCCGGCCGCCCGCCCTGGTACAACTGCACCGGCGGACAGGAGGTCGAACCCTTCCTCATTGGTAACCTCAATCTCACGTAACATAACCTTACATCAAATATTCGTGTTCATCAGTGGTCGTCAAACCGCGGCCCTCGATACATATTTGCGCGGGTCGCGTACCAATCGAATTACATACATATTTCCATATAATGTTGTAAAGAAGATTTTCAGTTCGATAAAAATCGGAGAATAATTAAAATATTGGCTGTGTCAAGTACTTCGTGCACCAACGTACGGCCCGCAGTGATACAGCCCCACATTGTCCGATTTGGCTCTGGGATAGAAAAGTGCGCCGTCTACGGATGTACATGGTTAGACATAAAACACAATCTGGTTTCCATTGCAGGCATCTGCGGCGCCAGTGCCTCTGGTAAAACTACAGTCGCCGCCAAAATTATAGAATCTCTTAATATACCCTGGGTCACCATAGTCAGTATGGACTCCTTTTATAAAGTAAGCAACACTTCATTTCAATTCATTCCAATAGTTCTTCCGTTTTATTACACAATTGTTATCATTCATTGAATTCCATTATTTTATGAATTTTCATTCATGTCTTCAAACTGTCATTCGTTCACCAAACCAATAATTAAATTTAATTGTATCGTATCAACAACCATTCAATTAAATAGAACATTCTTTAGAAGACAAGTCACGCATCATTCAGTGGTAGTGAATGAAACAGAGGCAGATGTTTGTAGGTGTTGAATGAGAAGCAGCACGTGGCGGCGCAGCGCAACGAGTACAACTTCGACCACCCGGATGCCTTCGACATGGAGCTGCTGGTGCGCGTGCTGCAGCGGCTGCGCGAGGGCAAGAAGGTCGAGGTGCCCATCTACAACTACGTCACCCACTCCCGGGAGAGCCGCACGGTGAGATGCGTCTGTTGACTTCTTTATGTCAAACTAAAATGTTAAGTTCTTTTAGCTTTCTTAACATTGCGTCGGTTTTGAATAGAAAACCATGTACGGCGCGAACGTGATAATCTTCGAGGGCATCCTGGCGTTCTACAACGCGGACGTGGTGCGCATGCTGGACATGAAGGTGTTCGTGGACACCGACGCCGACATACGCCTCGCCCGGCGCCTCCGACGGTAACCGTCACCTCAATGTTATCTTCCGGTCACACCTTGTAGTTACTCTTGCTTTCCTATTTACTTGCCTTTTATCAGTTCGTGACAAACGAAGTTTTCGCAAGCAAGTCAACGAGGGCGGTACGTCAATGTGTGTGCGCAGGGACATCGTGCAGCGCGGGCGGGACCTGGAAGGCGTGCTGAAGCAGTACATGACGTACGTGAAGCCCGCCTACCAGAACTACATCGCGCCGTGCATGGCGCACGCCGACATCATCGTGCCCCGCGGCGGCGAGAACAAGGTCGCCATACAGCTCATCGTGCAGCACGTGCACAAGCAGCTGCAGCTGGTGAGTGCACGCACGCGTAAGCGCTCGCGCACGTAGATACAATTGCATAACTCATTCTGCCGGTATGCGGCGCAGCGCGGGTTCAAGGTGCGGGAGAAGCTGGCCGTGGCGCACATCGGCCAGCCGCTGCCCGACTCGCTGTTCGTGCTCAAGGACACGCCGCAGGTACGTAACCACCACCAAACCCTCTAACCCCACCCTGTCACTCCTAACTAGTAGTCTGGGACACATGAGCTGATGCCGTATGCCCGTCCTCCAGGTGCAAGGTCTACACACGTTCATCCGCAACAAGGACACGTCGCGCGACGAGTTCATCTTTTACTCAAAGCGGCTGATGCGGCTCGTCATCGAGTTCGCGCTCTCCTTGCTGCCGTACTCCGAGCTGGACGTGGACACGCCGCAGGGGTTCACATACAAAGGTATAACCTGCGAATACTATATAATAATACCACATAGAAGACTGGCGCCAAGAGGCTGATAATCTGGGTTCTGTTTGAAGGTCGCAAATGTGACGTGGCGAAGATCTGTGGCGTGTCGATCCTGCGCGCTGGCGAGACCATGGAGCAGGCCGTGTGCGACGTCTGCAAGGACATCCGCATCGGCAAGATCCTCATACAGACCAACCAGCAGACGGACGAGCCTGAGGTCAGTGGAAAGTGGAAACCGCTTAGTACAACATATAAAGGAATGTAATCAAGAAAGAAAATGAACAAGTCTATAGAAGAGACAAAAGGAAGTAAGAATGAATTGTGTGAAAGATGATGTGCTAGAAGGGAGTATGCTCACCCTCTGCAGGTAGAGGCGTATTAAAGATTTTTTTGTTGCAGTTGTACTACCTCCGGCTGCCGAAGGATATAAAGGACTACCGCGTGATCCTGATGGACGCGACGGTGGCGACGGGCGCGGCCGCCATCATGGCCATCCGCGTGCTGCTGGACCACGACGTGCCCGAGCACAACATCAGCCTCGTCTCCCTGCTCATGGCAGAGATCGGCGTGCACTCCATCGCCTACGCCTTCCCGCAGGTCACTGACACTGCTATCTGTTGTGTTTGTTTTTGAGTCGGTTACAATTAGGGCGAGGGGGGTTTGTTCTATGGGAACTGATCCAGTTAAAAGTGTAATTTTTAAAGATTTCTATGTTTCCTTTGTATTTTAATCAGATTTATTACATTTGTCAGGTTAAGATCGTAACGTCTGCGCTGGACCCGGAGATCAACGAGAAGTTCTACGTGCTGCCGGGCATCGGCAACTTCGGCGACCGCTACTTCGGCACCGAGCCGCCCTACGACGAGTAAGACGGCGCGAGCGGCGGTGCGCGTGCGCGTGCGCGTGCGCGTGCGAGCGAGATGCGCGCGCGTGACGTTCGCTTCGGGTAACGACTGCTTCTGTCCACTGCTCACACTCGTACATATTGTCGTCTCCGCTCTTTCTCAGCGACGGAGTGAGAGAGCACGTGCCTGCGGGTGCGCGGCAGTGGAGGCCCACATTTGAATCTTTATGGAGCGCCAGTGCTCCAGTGACTTAAGTCGCCTGTATTTATTTTGCCTCAAAGTTAATTTAGGTCGATACTTTTTAGTATTTTAAATTTTAGTGCAATTTTTTTCTCGATTCTAGTATTTTTTTATTACTAAAATGTTTATCGTTTTTAATTTAGCATGCAATTGATTTATGGATTTTGTTTGACGGTAATAAAGTTTTTTTTTCATCTCTATAATGTAGATTACGGAGTATGCCTTCTTCTTATATTGATCGTAAAATATTCACGTTCTTTGTAATAATATTTAAATAAAATGGTAAACGGTGCTCCGCCGCTGATACAGACCAAGCTGACTATTGTATAACCGAGCCGCAAACTAATAGTTTTTGATATATATTATAACGCCCGGTTTACATTATTCCAGTACAGTAACCCAGTAATTGGAATAATAACCATCCAGTAGATCTATTAAGCATTCCAGTGCAATAATCGTTATGGATCAAGTGTGTGTTTCAGTGTTGATCAACATACTGGGTTACCGGAATGGAATAATGTGAACCGGGCACAATGTACAGCCACAAAATAACTTTTTACGAAACGTTTGATGATCAAACTGAAGATATAGCTCAAAACAAACCCAAAATAATCGTGCGAAGTGCGCGCCGCGATAGACTGACACACTAACTTAACACTGTATATATTTATGACGACACCTTGTATCATTAACTTAGCCACGTAATGAAACGAATGGTATTGAATTTCTAGTTGGATCTAGAATTAACGGATTGTGCACACAATTTCTAGAATCTTCTAGAATGTTTAAGTGATTACTTTATTAGGTATTTATTTGACTTAACCGCGAGCCGATGGACGGTGGCTGTCACCTGTACTGCATTATCTCGCTAAATAAAAATATTATAGTAAATCTTGGTGCTTTTTATATAAAAATGTACAGATATAGTGAGAAAAGATTTTCCTTCGTGATTTTTGGAAAAGTTCGTATTTACCGTGCTCTCTCAAATAGCTTCAGTGCCCATCTTAGAGGATGACTATTTTGACATTTGACACTAAACAATAAAGTTCCATTATAATGGATATGGAAATGCCACTCATTAAATACGATCATTCATTGGCAGTTCGGGTGTCATCGTGTTCCGGTAGAGAGCCGAGTTTTCTCGAAGGAAAATAGTTTCTCACTTTATCTGTATGTGTTTAAATCACAGATCTCTATATATGGGTAGGTTGTTTAAAAATGACAGTTCTATCTTCGTGCTATCTACGCGTTGTGTGCACTGACAGCTTTATCCTTATTAGTTCGAGTATCCACCACCGCTACCGTCAGCGCCAATATGGCGGAAATGAAATAAGCACAAAATGACAAGCTTACAGCCTGTTCATATTTATAGAGGTCATTTGAATTTAATATTTCAAATTACAAAATGAGTTGTAAAAAAATTCATTCCGTAACACGATACTGCCATTTTACAATACTGGAAACTTTTTCTTTTTTTGTTTACCCCCAAAATAACAAGTCGCTGCTTTAAAATACAAAAGTCAAAATCTGTGTTGTAATATTAAATTGATTTCCTTATCACGTTGATTGATTCTGAAGTTATGAAATTGTAAACTAAATGTATTTAGTTACTAAACTATAAAGGAAAACATTTTGTCGCCGCTAAAGTAAAGGTAACTTTGACATCTCTCAAACATAACTAGTGATGTACACGATGGCGATAGAGTTCTAGTCGATTTTCGAAATCGATTCTCTTTATCGATTCTACATTGTTTAACTGCTGTCAAATTAGGCTTTGTTATGTCCGCGCAATTGTCAAAAACCTTTAAATTGTATTTATTTTAATTAATGTTTTAAGTCATAATTTAAGTTTTAGTTGTAAGGATAACATTTGGACGCTTAAATTATTTGGTTCCTACAAATTGTTTCGATGCGATTATATTCTTACGATCACCTGATGTATGGTTGAGTGCGATAGAGACAAGAAATTGCTTACACCTGGCATCATCAACCTGCCTTTTTACTTGTGGAGGGTCGGCACAATAAGTTCTACTCTTCCATACATCTGTCACTAAGTGACAAGGTCATTTATTGTCTATGGTAGTCAAGTTATAATTTCTCATTTCTATTGAATTCAATTATATGAATGTAAAATTTGTGTAGAAATTCAATTGAATATGTTTCTTAGAAATGTAATTTTGTGTTATTTTGAACATTTTGTGTTCATAATGTTTTGAATGCACAAACCACGTGTTACGTTCACTCTACCACGTGTATAAAATAACAACTCAACTTTTCAAGTCTTTCCTTTGTCAAATGTTCCTAGGACTATTTATTGGCATTGACAGCGGAAGCTGAAAATTTTCATTTTATTGCGTATCGAAAATAATTACGCAAACTAGTGATTTTGGATTCCAAGGTCGGCGACATACGTTCAGTATAAAATGAACAGTCGAACAGTCGACACGTGTGTGTCGCTCTTGGAAGCAATGTTTTTTTATTATTTCTGTGAAACAAAATGAATGTACCGTTAGCTGCAAGTTGCACAACCGTTGCATATATTGACATGTATTATTGTATAAATCGCTGTGAATTAAAATTGTAAAAAAAATGTATTGAAAGAAAAATAATACACAAAAAATGTAACTATCTGAAAATAAAACTTGTAAGAATTGAACTTGAGTTTTTTTCAATTACCTATGATCTGGTCAAGTTCGCGGGGGCATCCCGGATGAGGGCGGCCGAGGACCGATCGTGGCGATCTTTGGGGAGGCCTACCCGGCAGTGGGCGACATGTTGCTGATGATGATGACGAAGGTGATAAAATAAGTAAGCAAAAGTGGTTATAAAAATACTTTATTAGCTACATACGCTATAAGAACATCCAAATCATTCTAAATAAAATCGCTACAAGCAAAAATAAAATGGGCAAAGGGAATTTCTTTCCTCTAACGGCAGCCAATCCTGAAACCTCCCCCTTCTTCATGGGCTGCGCGACGCCCGCCATCTTGGGCTTGTCTATGGGCTGGCCGACCATAGAGAATTTAGTCGCACTCGTTATTTTCACTGTGACCATTTTGCCCATATACTCCTCCTCCTTGGGCACCAGAACCTGCTCGTAGAACTGGTTGTGGGCCACGAAGTAATTGTTGTCGTGGGATATGTCGGTGACGAGCACCTCGTGCGTCTGCCCGACCTGGTGCCCGTACGGCTCGTAGGAGCGGAACAGGTCGGACAACTGTTTGGTGCGCCTCTTCACTTCCTGCCCCGGCACCTGTTTTTGTATAATTGATAATAATATTTAGTGTAGTTTTTAGGATTCTTATAGCCAGTGGTGGTCACACTTTTCTACCCAAGGGTCGAATAGTACAATGTGAGGTATCTCTGCGGGCCGCACTTCGTGCACTAGGTATGACACAACCAATCAATTAAATTTTTTTTGAGCTATTTTAAAGCGTTTTTCCGTAGTTATAAGATTTTATGATTTTGAAGCAACAGAAAATATTCGATTTAAAAATTTTATTGTAAATATTCGTGATTTTTAAAAATTTGTATTTTTTTCTTCAAATACGTGAATAATTGGAAAGATTCGCGGGCCGCGGCGTGACGACCACTGCTTTGAACAATTTCATTTTTTATGTTTACATTTACTCCAACAAGAGTTATTAGTCTATGCGTTGGCACTGACCCTGCGCATGTTGGCGGCGGGCGTGCCCGGCCGGGGGAAGAACTGGTTGATGAAGAGCGAGGGGAACCGGTACTTGCTGCACAGCGCCACCGTGTCCTCGAAGTCGCGCTCCGTCTCGCTGGGGAAGCCGCAGATGACGTCCGTCGCTATCGTCATGCCCGGCACACTGCCACACACAAATTACTGATACATTCATAACTAGCTGTTTCCGTTGACCTTCACATGTGTGTAACAAGTTTTCCACTTTACTCGCCCCCTAAGTGTAAAACAGTTTTAATAGGAATTCTTCATATCTGTGTCGTGGTCTGTGAGACCCTATGTAAAATAGTTTAAAACATATACATAGCCAAGAAATAAATATGTTTCCATACGGGCCGGCACCAGCTGGCTAGTGCAAGTGTAGCCTCTCCGTCATCCTTGACTTGTCAATCACTATGAACTCACTGTTCTCTAAGATAGTCGACGACTTGCTTGAAGTCCGCGCGGCTGTACTCCCGCTTCATGTCGGCCAGCACCTGGTCGCTGCCCGACTGCACGGGCACGTGCAGGAACCTGCCGCGAACATGGTATCAGCACAACCAGATAAGTATTCCACCTAGTCGCCTTGCGACTGTTGAATCACATTTCACTGAGATGACTAGCTAGATCTTGGACAGTACTTGTAGACCCTGGGGTGGTGCATGATGTCAGCCACGTCGGGCAGGTGCTCCAGGATGTACGGCGGGTTGGTCATTCCGAGCCGCAGCCGGCAGCCCGCGGGGATCACCTCCACCAGCCTCCGCAGCAGCGCCGGCAGAGATGTGCCGATGTCGCGGCCGTACGTACCTGATGCAATATAATTATTATATTTGAGGGGCTCGGAGTCTACATTACCAGAGGTGACAGAGCTGGCCAGCGCGGGTTGATATCACAATAATTAAATATTCAATATTATTATTTTTTATTAAAAACATATTTCTCGTACAAACCTGTGTCTTCACTCGTTAACCAGATCTCAACGACTCCCTCCTGAAAGGACTGTCGAGCCCTTTCCACTATTTCTTCCGGTGGGTAACTTCCCAATTCACCCCGGGCATGTTTGGTCTTGCAGTAAGTACATTGGTTCAAACATCCCGTGTTAATAGGTATGATCTCTATGAGAGGGTTTTTGCGAACTTTGGGCAGCAATAGTGATGCCCCTCCTGCTTTTCTACCTTCTCCAGTTTTTTTTTGTCCAAATAAACGAACTGTGTGCCCTGGGGAGTGTACGTTGAGGAACATTAAGTGATGTACTAAGTTGTTTATTTAACTGTTATCTTTGTAAAATGTTCACATGCAATAGCGCAGGCTGACATGAGTGAGCTAACAATTATCTAAGTACCTTTAAGTGTCTCCTCAACAATCTCCACAATGCGATCAATCTGTTGCACACCGACCACGCTGAGCCCCTGCAGGTACGGAGCGCGCGGGGCGCCCTGCGGCACGCAGCCCGCTACTACTACATGAATGCCACGGTTTCTACCAGACTCTATCTCATTCCTGAAAAAAATTATTCATTGATTAACACCAACATTTTAATTATTATAAGTATGATAAGAAGAGATACAATACTGGTAACTAAACTAATTAAAGGTAATGTTACCAGAAAAATGTATCATTAACATGTTATCATATATCTTGGTGGCTCGGAACATCGCAATATTTTGTGCAGAACACAGTTTTGGGTGTAGCTTGTAGAGACGTGTGTATACAACTGACTTGAAATGGTCTTCAGCAGGGCTCTTAACAGTGCAGGAGTTTAGCAACCAGAGCTGCGCATCCCACTTGTCCTCCGTCAGAGGGTACCCGTGCGCCGCTAGCAGTCCCGCCATATACTCCGAATCCGAATTGTTGTGCGCACAACCCCATGTCTTTACATAGATTTTTTGTGTGCCTGAAACATCGGTTTTATATTAAATTGATAAGGATAATGTGAAGTAATTTTAGCTACGATTTATTTTTATTTTACTTTAAAAGATACAATGTATTTGTTACAGTTTAATTTGTTTACATAAAAAATGTAAAAGAGAATATAGGTTACCTGGTACAACACTTTCCAATACTATCTTTTCAATTGGCTCTTCCTTACTGTCCGCTTTACGTTTTTTAGATCTTACGCTCACATTTTTTCTGCTGGCATATCTCTCTTTAGGAGTTATATCCTGAGAAGATATTAAATCTTCTATATCATCAATAATTTCACACACGGCACCTGGCATTTTGAAATGTTGACATTGTTTTTGAATTCACAGTCTTTGACACTGACAGGAGGTTGACAATTTGTTCTTTTTTTTATGCTATAACGACTTAGACACTAAGTCAAGAGTATTACTTTTAAAACATGTAAACTTGAATTAAAAACGTTCACGATTTTAATAATTACTCTAATTTCAGTTAAAATGTAAAGCATTTAACGATTGCTTTAATTTTGAAAGATTACAATTAAATAATTGAGAGCCAATTAAACTATGATAGGAATCAAAGTTTTGTTTATCAGTCTGTTTATAATTTATGTCTTCAACTGAATCCTCTTTATGCTTTTGTTATTTAATGACTGTGTTATGCGTACTCTAGTAATGAAATAAACGTAGTAGAACATTACTTTTTAGTACAAAGTAAATTTGAAACAAACCGTGGTATTAAAAGAATCATTATGATTTGCTAGGAAACTGGAATATCCCGTTAAGATAATAAAACACAGAAAACAAAGAACAAGTGAAATATTTTATCGCACATAAAGTCATTTATTTTTAACATTGTAACGTAACAGACTATCGTGATCGTGACAATAAAATATTTCATTACTTAGTGACTTTTACGATTTGATATCAGTTTAAGAGTTTTATTCTAAGTTCCTTTAAGGTATAATTTCTATATAGCTAAGGTGTTTAGCTTTGGATTTGAACACTGACGACTTGATGACTCGAACTTTTGCCTGTACCTTTATTAAAACCAAAAAACTTACTGAAATGGCGCGAAAATTAGTATATCAAACTGACCTTAAACAACCAACAATGATTACAAAATGCATATGTAGTGATGTGACAAAAAATTTATATCAATAGAACCCCATTAAAAATCGACACATCCGACTAATAATAGTAGAATCATGTAAGTCTACCAATTTACATTTTACGTTTGACTTAACCCGTATATACTTCTGCAATAAGGACTATTTGGGAAACGAACAGGTTTTGTTTTTTTTTTGTAATATTTTGACAATACAGCGTACAGCTGCCGCAGTTTGATAGTACTGTAGCGATACCTTTGCCCTTGCACCTTCGGTTTAGAGCTATTCATTTTAAAATGTTATCTAGATTCTAAAGAAAAATTCAAGTTTTAAGTGACAAAAGGTGCTAGAAAGATAAGCTAAGTTACTATTTACGATGGATTTTGTAGAACTAATATTATAAATGCGAAAGTTTGGATGTTTGTTAAGGTAACACATAGGCTACCAATGAAGTTTTTTTGATTATTTCGCGGACGGAGTCGCGGGGGACATCCAGCAATTTAATATTTCTACTCATAGACACTCATATTTCTCTTAAATTGCCATGTTTCTTCTTTAGTATTTTTCTATAATAGACAACTTTTATAAATCTTTGGTATTTAATCAACTTAGTCCTTGCCGTTTCTTATATTGAATGCGACGTAGGGTTATTTAGAATCTAAATAATAACTTATTGTTACGGTTATACTTTCTTATTCTTATTTTCCACCGACGTCAAAGAAAGAACTACAACGTTTTTAATTAAAAAGGACCTTTGTAAATAATATGTAAGTATATTCTAATTTAATTTTACAAGCGTGCGCTCACACCAGTCCGTCCGCTATGAACACCACACTACAACCGTTAACAGGACACAAATATCTGAATAATTATTTTAAATCTCGTAGCAAACAAACTGACCTATTCATACTACTAAAGCATAAAGGGGAAGAATGCTTATCAAATGTTACCATCATCAGAATTAATTAATTCCTTTACGCTATAGCAGGTCAGAGTAAACAGGACGAAAAAAATCTCGTATTGACACGGTTATCCAATTTTTATTATAACTACAGCTATTGTTAATACTCCACTGTATCAAATAAAAATACTTTATATTAATAAACCGCAACACAAATAATAAAAAACTGAGAACTAATGCAATTTTATTATGATTTGTCCGAATGAGTTAGCAGATATGGTTCTCTTATGTTTGGAAGCAGCAGGGGCGCTCGTTCAGCGAGTAACGACCACGGAGTATTCAAATAATTCAGTGACGGAACAAGTCTTGCCGGGGTCGGGAGTGTTGTCGGTTGTGCCGTTTATGTGAGTGAACTTTACACGTTATTGTGTTTACGTGTTTGGTGATTGACTGCCATGTAAGTATATATTTTTATTCATGATCGATTTTAGATTAACATTATTGCTTAAGAGTTATTGGTTCAAGATAAAAATAAAAATTTGACAAGATGCATTTCATCGTAAAATTTAACTATGAAATTATTGAATCAAACATTGTTGTATTTTTTTTTATATTTAAGAGCTGCTTTGATTAACTAATTGGTGAACTGTTATTATTAATTATTTATTTCAAATTATTAAAATAGTGGGTACTTAATTATGTTATATTTTAAAATTAAATTCTGAAATAACACCGAACAATGACAATAAATAACTGACAACACTATTTAATATGCTATTGTTACAACCGTGTTTATACGTTGTTAAAAGGGGTTATGGTTTTTGAATAACACAAACTGATCACTGTTATATAGCAAATTAACACGAAAGGTAATATTGAGTTTTCTAGAAATACTGTCATAAACAACATAATACTCAGCCATATTTATTCTATAATCTTTTGTGGAGATCCCGTTATTTTAAAGGGAGTTGCTATAATATTTTACTATTGTCTTAAACCGAACGTCCGTGGTCCCTTTGACTGGTAAAAAAAAACAAAAAGGGCTCGCACGCGTCAACGTCTACTGCTCTTTTCGACCACCTGTTTTATTTTCTTGATAAGTTTAAAATTTTTGTGTCAACAAAAAAAAGTTCTAACGTTTTAATACCACTTTACCTTTGCTTAGCCGTGTCGGCGTAGACGCTAAACAAGATAAATATCATATTCATAAACAAAGATTTCTTATTTTTGAATTTTTAATCTCTTCAGTTATGTTTATGCCCTTCTTCTGCACATTAATTTTAACCGTGTCCAATTTCAAGTTTTAATCGCGAATTTGTTTACAAATCGATACAAAGAAATATCTTCACGTATTATATAATAATAAACTATTACTTAAAAAAGTAATAACTTAAACTATTGTCTAATTTCGACCTATGGGCGACTACTAGAGAATTATATCCACTGAGAATGGTGACATATGTGCATGTCAGGACCGGACATGATTCGGCTCCGTCAGGTCCCACTTGCGAGCGGTGATTGAACACAGACCAAATCTCTCTGAGTGCGATAATGACTTCAGCGTATTACATGTTCTCAGTATATCTCAGGTCAGGCGATCTTTCAACCCGACCCGCTTAAAATCAGCGCGAAATGTGCTCCAGTTCGCTGTATGTGCTAACTTGTGGATAGTAAACAGTTTGTTCGATTTACACTTCCTTTATAAAGTTAAATGTACACTTGTGATACAGGGCAGTTAGCTCAGTGCTGCTCGCGTCACAGGAGAATTCAATTTTTAAACGAGGTTAAATTTGTCAAACTGTCATGGTTTTGAAATTGGTAAACGACACTCAGTCTGTGTCTCTGCCTATCACCTTTGTAACTTAACAGATGTGATGCATTTTTCGTAACAATTTTTAAACCTTATAGAGTCTATCCAGCCAGTTTTGTCGTAACAGTGAAATGCGACTCAACCGACCAGTGACCATTGGACGTAACAACAAAACTTCAATATTATTATAATAAATTATTAGAATGTATCACAATATTTTCTTTCAATACTATGCGATCACATACATATGAAGCTATTTTAGTTTGTCCGTCGAACTTTCCTATGATTCAACAGATAGATAGATACTAACAAAGTAATTTGGGTTACGCAGCTATCTCGATGTTAGAACGCATTAGAAAAGTCATATATTTCTACAATAACTGTCAACACACACGTCATATGCTCGGACAACTGCTCTAGTATGTTGCGTTTTGTTTTTATTTAAACAAATCCATGCATTTCAAATCGAGATGGTAAAAGATCCTATTCGATAGCGACGTGAAAAGTGTTACCAGAAATAAAGTTTATTTAAAAAAAAAACAACTTGTAATTGAATATATAGTACATCGTTATTTACACTAATATGAATGTAAAATCAATTTTCGAAGTGCAGATAAACATATTAATCACATTGTCCGTAACTTCATAAATAGTTATGCTAACAACGATTTAGACTAGACTCGACTGTCAATAAAATATAATACAGAAACGTCAGAGAATAAACAATTGTCTATGACCCGCCCGCCGTCGATAGCCGGCTGATATACTGACGCACAGATTTACGATGAATAATTATACCATTTGTCATCTGTGTGAACATAACGTATTCAGCTAGTTTGTATATCAATATATCGTTAATTATTTAACATAATAAAATAATTATTATATCTCATTAGAGAATTACAATTTAAGAGTGTGATAAAACGCAATCATTTTAAAGACAATAACTTAAATGGTAACGGTGATCATTTTGATCTTGTTGGTTTAGTGGTCAAAGTAAAACATTTTTTTATCATAAAAACAATAATGCCAAAAATCTGGCACAAATTAAAAGTCATTCAGCTGATTTAAGGAAAAAAAAACAACTGTCACATTATCGTTAATGGCGGTATAAGTTATCGGTTAACCCTTGCAGGAGTGCAATCACCTTGTCACATTAGATATAGGCGAGAAATTATTAAATGTATGCAAATGGACACGTCAGTGCAGATCCGGCGAACTAATTGTAGCGGCGGCCTAAGTGGCCCAGATATATTTAATTAACAAACACCTACATGCGCTATTCTTGTGCAACATTAGTAACGCACGTGCCATAGACAACACATTTTTTTACTACGATATAATCTCAACATGGTATTAATAATTGATAATGTTTTGTTTTATTTTTTTTCTGATACATTAGTGAAATCCTTCGCTGGTAATTTCTTGATGAATTCAAATTAAATTCCTCGCGCCATGTTCTGTTTGAAATTGATAGAATAATAATCATAGAGCGTTGTTTATTTGAACATCTATTTGTTTCTACAAACTGAATGTTAACGAACAATACGCTGATAGGTCGAAGTGACGTAGTGTTCTGGAAATAATTTAGATATTGGAAATATGGATTTTATTACGTCTGAAATTCTCTATATCATTCAAATTCATTTCATATCATTTTAAACTCGGAAGTTAAAAATAGAAAAATATATTTTTTATTACTCGTACTGAATGGAATTACGTTTTAAATTTTATATTTATCACCAGTGTCGAAAATGAATCCGTGTAAATAACACACACGTTTAGAAACACGTTTTTCACAAATAACACTAAATAATTAACATGATCATTTAATTGGCTAACACTTTGATCTGCGAAATCTTCAAAGGGCATTAAAATAAATCAATTATACATCAAATGGTTTAATTAACGTATCTATTTCAAGTCCATAGCAAGGTTATTATTGTTTGATCTTTTTTTTTAAATTTTATGTTTTTAGGTTAGGATGTGATCACCATAAATTATCTTTGTAACTGAAAGCGCGGGCTTTTTTCTTTTTAATTTCGTTCGGAAACACTATTTTAGTCTATTCCACTGTCATTATATTCTGCCAGCGTCTGTAAAGACTTTGTTAAGCAAGATTCTAATTTTTTTTAAGTATTTTAATGACATTAGGCCAAACGATTGTATTGAAATGTTGAAGTAATAAAAAAAGCAAGATTGTAATTTCTTCAAATGTCTATGGTTACTTTTATCGAATATGAAACGAACGAATGTTTTTTTATTCGTAGCGCCGTGTTGCTACACCAAAATATTTATCCGCCTGATCTGGAGCTCTCGTTTGAAGAGATCGATTCATCTGAATTCTAAAATATAGGCACTTGTATCGAGCGCCCGGCGCGCTGTTGCGTCACTTTGATCGCGGACCTGGCTTCTGTACCAGCTGGTTTATTTCGCTTTTATGCATTTAAAGGGAGAAAACATGACCTTGGATAAAAAAGTGTCCACCATCGGCGTAGATTGTCAAATTAATCTCAAAATATGTTGTGCCGTATCTTACAGTGTAGGACTTGGATAAAAAAGAAAAGATTTGCCTGTGTCAAAATGGTTATTACCAATAAAAAAATATGAAATCATGACCATCATGTAATAAGTCATGGGAATTACCTGCAGAGTAACTTGAAGAAATGCAATACGTCATAACAGTTCTGTTTGTAAACTAGACCGGCATGAATGTCTGTGGTTCTATTGAGCTGAGTCCGCGCGCGGGAAACACGGCGCCTGACTCAACATGGCGGACGCGTTCGCCTAGTATTTGGTAAAAGTGAAATCACTGTACACTGAGTAATAACCACGTCACACATATAATCTATAGATGGAGTATTTACAACGTTGACGACTAATTATTGGGAAGGCGACTTTCGAAACGTCATTTTGTATTATATCAAAAAAAGACTTTTAAGTTCTTTTTTCGCTTTATTTTTATACTCCAGATTGGATATCTATAGGTTATATAACTATGGCTGACATATAAGCGTCTATAACATAACTATTAAGTAAATAATTGAAATATATCCTATATCGGTGACAAAGAACTTTTTCATTCTTTATTTAACCTTTTTTGTGGCCATAGTTGTATTTTTTAGTGTAACTGGCCACATACAGCCGTGCAGCCAGCTAAAGCTCATTCGTTACGCTTGCCGCTGACGTAATCATCTCGATTGGGATATAATAAAAACGGAATCGAATTTGTTCTTGTGCGTGTTCCGCTCAAACTTCGGCGTTCCGACTGAAAGTGTACCACCATTGCCACTTGCTCCCGCTAAAACATTTTAGAGGTTATATTTTATTGTTTATATTTATGACTTTTCGAGAAATTGTGTTTAATGCATTTTTTTTTGTATTCTAATAACTGTGGAAACTATTTAAAAGTCTGTAAAACCAGTAATACCTCATAAATGAATCGATTTAATCGAGGAAAATCAAAGAATACGAATTATCGTTTTAATTTTTTTTCTATGCGGAAGTAATAAAATGATTGTTTTCATTGTTAATGCGGACGGATGATTTAAGCGTTTGTTTACATACTGTACTCGACTGTACCGTTCCCAAGCGAGGACGAGCATTACTCTGTCCTTTACCTTCCGATACAGTCAAGTACATAAGCTATTAGCATCTCACGGAGTGTTAGGAAGGAGCAGGACACTGGCAGCCTTCACCGCCCACGCATACTAAATGTGCCGCGCGACTTTCCTTGTCACCGTCCGCCTACGAATAATACTTTTACAAAAAATGTCTATGACACAACAGTATTTACTGCTTCCTATTAAAAAAAAAATTAACACAAATAAATTTTACATATGTTAACATGAAGTAAAACCCGAAATGTCTAAAAGTAGAGGGAGACCGGAGAAGGTGTGGATGTATTGTTTGATAGAGGACATGCGTAGCAAGTGAAAGTACAGATATGAGCTGACAGATGCTTGGAAGAGTAGATACTGTGGCGACACTGCGTAGGGAAAGGCCAACTTGATTTTGGATAAGATCAAAATATAGGAATATTGTGTTTTGCAGGTTATTGGCTTGTGTTGTTGCGAGTACGTGATCGACCAAACAATTATTATCATATTCTCTAAAAAAAAGACAATTGTTTTCCGACAAGATTAAAAAAATAAATAATGTCTGTCTCTGACTAAAACAATAGAATGAGAAATAATCGTACATTTGGCATATCAGATACGTAGCTTATATAAATGTTTGGTAGATAATTACGTGGGCCAACGTCGGCAGGTCGGCGGGCGGCGGCCGCGGCCCGCTCACATTACAAGCCCGTTAGCAAATTAGTAAGGCCAAACAGAAACCACTTGATAGGATTAAATTGGCATCCGTCATTACTTTCAAATGTTTATCAGTACACGGCGGTACTACCAAACCAGTACGACTTAGGGTCCTGCGAGAAGCGAGCGCACCTCTTTACCAAAGGCCGCCATCGCAACAGAATCCAACTTTTAAAATAATTACAATAATTATGCCTCTTACAGGAGTAACTTATAATTGACAACTAAAATAATAACAAAACCTTTTTTACTTTCTAATTAACGCAAATCTACAGCCCCTGTCTGCTCAACGTTGGACATAGGCCTTTCCCAATGCCTTCAACAGTATGCGGTCCTCCTTCCGCATAGTATTCGTCGATTTACTAAAACAATACATAAAGAAAGAAAAAAATAAATGCTCTAAAAACACATTAAAGATTGTTTAATTTATTTACGTAAGAAAACGTAATAGGTTACTTATTTATTTTTATTTATTAATTTGTTTGTTCGCTTCGCTCGTAACACTTGTATAGCAAGCCCTGTCTTGCTTATACTGCTTCTTAACGTGGGGTTCTAGTCTCCGGTCAACTGCCTGCGAGTCGAAACTGTTTCATTGTTGTACACGTGGCCATGACATTATTAATTATGGCACATGTTTGCTTTGCAGCGTAACTAAAGTCTGGCCAAGCTCATTGCATTCACGGACATCGTACTTATTTTTAACAAAGCTTTTAATAATATTGAATGCTACCAAATTAATTTCAATCATATTGTTTATATGAGTGATAGGTGTTTTCGTTTTGGTGAATTTTTGTACATAAATTGTGGAGAATAAAAGATTAGTAAGTAGTTATTTGAATTTTCAAAGAATGTCGGAAAAGCGACATTAAACATAACGTGTGTATAATGTTTCTAGAAGTTGGAAGAAGACGATAGAATTGCGAGGACCAAACCAAATGGTAATCTAAAATCTCTGCTTACTCGGGTAACAAAAGGTACTTATTTAATAAAATGTCATCATCAGCATTTGCCTGCCCACTGCTGGACTACCCCATTACCTTCCACAGTCTGTCTCTCTTCCTAGCCTTCACATCACATGGTGGTGAGATCAGCCTTCCGTGTGGGGTCAGTCTTCTCCACTTCGCTCTGAATCCTTTCCACAGTATGTTAATACAATATAGCGACCGATAATGAGAGCGTCGGTGGAGCAGTTGTTAAGCGCTGGAACGGACCGGTCCGTACTCGACATTGTCCTAGTTCAATCTCCGCTATGCACCAACGTGTTTTGCAAATTTCGAAGTTCATATGTTCATTATCCGACGCTCTTACTATGAAAGAAAACATCGTGATGCAACCTGAAATTCAAAGATATGTGTGAAATCAACAAACCCGCACTGGGCCAGTTGGTTGACTATGGCCTAGTCACTCCTATTAATAGGAAAGGCTCCGAGGCACTCAGTGGGGACGTGTAGTGAGCTCATGAGGATCGACAATCAAAATTGACACATCAAATACAGAGGATATTGGCCGTGGCCAAGTCTATCCATCGAATGACCTCACGTCGACTTCAGCGGCATCTCTCGTTAAGTATCGGATTAGTGGCAGTTAGTATGCAGATGGCGGACGACCGCGTAAGCAATGACGGCCTTGAGCACAAGCGTGTCCGAAGTTTTGTATTATAACAACAGGGTCGCGTAACTGCACTGGACTCAGAGTTCCGAGTTGATACTGGACCAGACAGTAACAGATTCAGGTTAAAACAAAAAAGAGAGTAGAGAACCTTTGATGTCTAAATTTTCACGGTCAATAATATTAAAATATTAGAAATTAAAATAAATAGTCTGAATCATCGGTATTGAGGTCCACTCTTTTAATTTGAAAATCAAAATTAAATCTAAACGACTAAAGATAAAAAAGGTCGTTCAATACATGCCAGGAACATTTATCTAGGTACAAATTCTTTAATATCTGCGCACGCATTAAAATGTTCGAAACAAACCTCTGCCCCTCCCCCATTCTTCCGCCAACTCCCCGTCACGTGCAGTTATTTGTGGCCAGTAAATTTTGGACAGTGTACCAACGGTGCCACACAAACAGTTGCCTTCGTTAGCCGATGCTTATCTAGGGCAACATTGTTAATCAAAATATATTGGCATAGTTTTAGACGTATAGGCAGGTCAACCAAGAAAAAAAATTGGTAATGCTTGCTGAATTTGTAGTAATTCGTCTAAATTTAAGGGCACGAGCGTTGTCGAATTTTATAGAACAGGGGCAGGAATGTACAGATAGGATATCCCTTTCCTATACGTCCCCTCCCCCGCCAAATAGAACCTTGTATAAATAGATTCTTTTCGACAACGCTTTTAATATCAATCAGACAGACATCTGCAATACCAGATCATCTGGTATTGCAGATTACCTTTGTAATCCCGCCGCTCGTTTGCATCCATCTCATTAAAAAAAAGGCTTCCTTATACTGTATTCAATATAACGGCATTCGTTTTTAAAATATGTTTTCCGATCGATATGGTAGAATGAGTAATTATGTCAGTGAGCAGATCGGCCACGCACATCGTACTACTAATAGACGATATTAATGCAATGATAATGTATTTCTTGATTTCACTTGCTAATGTTATAATTAATCGTTGATAGCGCATCTGATGAGTCCGGATGTTGTCTGGACTAGGTCAGTCTAGCTTGAAAGTATTTATCAAGTACAGTTAATTAATTCTTTTTTTTCTGTATACTGCTTGGAAATGACCGTTTTTATTTTGTTAAGACTGAAACTCGATTGTTGATGTGAGTGATAATTCATTCTGTCTTTCACAATAATTCTCATCACCGCCACCATCAGCACCGAAATTCTAGCAATGAAGGTAGCATAAAGTCCATGTATATAAGTGGTCAGTGGTAGTTATACTTTATGGTAAATGTTACCTCGGATCAAAATATATGGTAGTCTTTATTATTTTTATATTAATTATTGAAAATTTATACTCGTTACGGCTGTGACAAGTTATTAGTAGGAATATAAGTGATATAATTCGGTGAACGTTCAGATCGCATACATTGGCCGTAAGCTAAAATTAATCTCAAGACGCATTTCGATGCAAAAACAAACAAGAAATTACACGATCCAGTTACCTCTGTTTACTTCCTCAATCAATATGAACCGATTCTTTTGTTACAGGCAAACCATGTTCTGACACGCAGACATACACCAGATCTACGGTCGAAGAAAAAACTTCATTAATCAGCTCACTAAAGTACAATTTGTTAAAAAAATGACAGTCAATAATTTGAATCTCATAGAATAAGTGTCAGTGGCGCTAGTGTAGTCGAGCGCAGAATAAGAAATCAAAATGGAGGAGATAATGCATAATTCGACGTTAGACACGATATATCCTCGAGAGGCGACCATCTTGGCTGCGGTGTGCGCCTGCGTCTTCAGCGCTGTCGGAGTTTTAGGTGAGCTAATTTATTTAATCTCTCAGTATTCTAATATTTAAGATATGTGAGCAGATGTTATGCTGTCACAGACTATAAAACATTTTATTAACGACGGCTGAATCAATATTGAATCCTGGAGACCAAAGCAAAAGTAACTGCTTGAAACGAAGTTCAAAAATTATAAGATCGCTCTCTTGAAATACTCCGGATAAGCAAAAGAGGTTCGAGATCGATTATTGACATTAGATAAAAATACATGTGAAAATTTTAACACGGTTTCACGTCCCCGATATATTTGAAACACCGTTATTGATAAAATAAAAATAGTCCTGCAGAGACGCCGTTATTTCAATAGTTACTGCCATTCATTTTCGTCAGCGCGACAGCTAATTCGTCGCGGGGTCGTCCTAATTTCCTTCCCCATTAGTTTGTTCTGTTCTCCCCTTGTTGATATATATTTTAGTGACAATACTGGGTAACACTGGACATTTAGTGGGGTATAAATAAGACAGAGTCCTGTAGAACATGCCTCAGTCGCCGTGGATCTGCCCTGTAACAGGACGCAATACGTTGCCTTGCAAATGCCAAACTAGTTCCGATGTTGCTCGCGTATCGACCTTCGAATTGAAAAATAATCTTACTACTTCGTTGGCTCAAAGCTCGTTTGACATGTAGGCTATAAATTTCGTCAAAGAGGTTTTAGATCTCATCTTCCTCTGAATTAAAAGAAATGAAAAACACAATGGTACAAAACTTTTCACTTGTGCTGTTTCTGAAATATGTTCTTTTAGGAGGAGGCAATGAATAATAATGGATTTGTCGTGCGCGAAACGGGGGGGGGGGAGATAATCGTTCCGGTAAATGTTCAACATACAGTGATTATTTTGTTTACACAATCGATTTATACTCGACGATAGGCATCCTTCGTGTAGGGACACCAGTCGGTGAGGACTTTGTCTGTACTATCCGAAACTTTAACTAATAATAATAATGACGGATGATTGGAAATTATATGAGACGAGAAAAATTCTACTGAATTTATAAGAATTTAGAACGAGAAAAAAAAGTCATGTATGTGTAATTAAATTCAATGGAAATGAGTAATAATGTTGACACAATTCACTGCCCGAGATCATTTATTTTGACAAGTTTCAGTGTCGACATTGATCATACAGCCGTGTCTGTTTCCCTTTACCAACGTAACCGTTCTGAGAGTTTTCAATGCAGTACAAGTCTTGTTTTATCGACAAGGCGTGGCCACCGAGCGCTATCGTTGCTCCATCCACATTGGAGGGAAGCGATGATATGATGTTTGTTTACGTCGCGCCATATTGTGCCGGGGTGTCATAACAACGAGTGGTTTCTTTGAAGAGGCAATGGGTACTTCATCGCGCGGTATCGCCCCTCCGAGCAAAATAGCCTCGGAAAGAATTTGCGCTCATAAAGAACATTTTAACGTAAATTATCTATTTATAGACACATTTGCGTTAACATATGCTGAGCTGCGAACAGTTTAAGACCACTCTGTATCTCTCTTCTTACGTAAGTCTGTACAAGTCTGCGACTGTAACTTCGCAAGCAAACTTACTATCAAGATTCAATTCCCTATTCAAATAACAAAGTTTACAACTTTGGTTTTAACATTTTTTAATTTGTAAAAAAAATAGATTTTTGTTAATTAACTAACATATCTTGTAACCACGACCCACGACCGTTAGATCGGTAGACCCTTAACATGGCTAGTACCGTTTTATGTAACTATACAGTTGAACTGTGCAGTTAAAACTTACGTGTGTTTCCAAATTCCAGTTAAGTTACTTATTAAAATTATACATTCAAAAAGTTTGTATGGATGGATGGTTTATGTAACTGCAGAGCGGTTGAAAGGATTATAATGAAATGTGGTACAGCTATACAAGAAGACATTGGCTATTAATTTTCTATTTAATAATACGCGGACGGAGTCGCGGGCGATAGCTAGTCCAACAAATGTCTTCCTTTCCATCATCCAGTCTTTTTAAACAACACATTACCTTTCAATCATCACCAATACATTAATCTCTATTTACTTGCGTCACTTTCTTCTAGTTAATGTCTCTACATTATAAAGTGCACATTTCTACTAAGTCTGTCGGTGACATTAATGCACGTCGTGATGTAGAACGTTTGTTAGAAAGCGGCGCTCGCAGCGACGTTAACACGATATACAACTCTCATATAAGTCGACTAGGGATGTTTCATATGTCGATAGAAGTATCGATAATACTAAAGTTTTAAATTAAGCTCTATTAGTCTAATGGTTGGCGGTAGACGTTGACGATAGAGCGAAGTGGAGAAGACGGACATGTAAAGCTGACTACCACCATGTAGGAGAATTAAGCCAGGAAGAGACAGAGAGTCTAATGGTTAACGGTATGGATTTCCAATCACGTGGTCCAGTATTCGAATCCCGCCATTCGGTTACTGTCGTGGACCATATCCTAGCACAAGCCTACAGCTTAGTTGCACTGGTACAAGAAATATGAGTAGATTAACAAAGATCTGTTAATGTTAAAAAAAATTTGTCATTCAGCCTAGATTAATTTTTCTTTTTTTTGGCTTCGTTTTTTACTTCAATTAGATTTTCTCCACATCCACTTTTTAATGTGTCAATTCGCGCAGTTTCCTTCTAAAGTTTTCATTTTACGAATGAATATCACATCCCTATATAATACGGTTTGTACCATCGATTCGCTGCATCTGCAGCTGAGTAAACAAACACTGAGATACCGCGAGTTCGAATCCGTAACGTTTTTTTTTATCATAGCGATCTGTTTCTTATCACTCCGTAACAACGTTCTTTTGTGCATTATTTATTTTTACGCTAGAATAACTTGTTACGATGCGTTCAACACTTGTATACGCAAGTAAAACCCAGTCTAGATATACCAATTGATAATAAAAACAATATATCTAGAAATTGTATTCATAATTAGAGAAGAGATAACATTTTAGTAGTATTAGCAGATTTTTAATTTAATAATATTTCTTTAACCACTCCAACTTTAGGTTTGTGCTACGATATGGTCCACGAAAATAGTCGAATGAGGGGAATCGAACTTTCGACCACGTACAGAAATCCCCTTAACTATTAGATTATTAGCTCTTAACTGAAGTGACCAATCCGAAGTGAGTCTTGTCTTCCGACAATAAAAGTCTACACTTATCCAGGGACTTCAAGTTTCCCTCAATTTCACAACCAACTAGCCGTCCCTGTATAATATTACAAAAATATATTAAATAAGTCACTTTTCGGTCTTTTGATAGAAAATCGTTGACAAATATTGTTAAAGAATGCGTGATCAAGCATTAATACAGAGAATAAAAAGCCATTTTATACTCAAAGACTTATTGAAGTTATTGATGAAATATGAAATGCGTAATTAACAGAAGAGAATTCTTTGGCCCTTTAAATACAGTTTATCCTAACTAAGGTGACAATTATTTAGTTTAATAAAGGATCTTTACTGTGATTAAAACAATTCAAAAAATATTAAATATACCTCTTTCGAAACCAGACAGTACCAAAATTTCACGTAAACTTTTAAAAGTCGATATATCCAAGCGCAGTACTTTGGGGAGATTTACCCGATTTTATGGCGAAAGTACATAGGGGTGAGTGACATTGGGGTTGCTGTTAATCCATCACGATGTCAATTTGATGTCCGGCGGGAGGTGGAAGGGGGGAGGGGGTCAGCAGGACGCAGCAGACAAACAACATCGATCAAATGAAATGGGAAACCGGCGTCCGAACACAAGATTCATAGAGTACGCTTAAGCGAATATTCTAGTAATACAATTGTATTAAAACATATTTATTTATAGGTTATACTTCACGTTACTGGTTTACAGTCAACACTAAAGATCATCCAAATGTGAGCAAGGCGTGCTTTATCGCTAGGAGCACATTTTTATAACCTATAAACGGTTTGTTTCATACAAGTTTGACGTCTAATCAGGAGCCGATTCTCGAAATATCATTTTATATTGTATCCAACACTTTTTTTTTTTCCTCTTAGTCATTGTGGGCGCCGCGGGAGCATGAATGAATATTGTATCCAATACTGTGTAAATTAATCCATACAAAAGACGCGCGAAGTTTCATTGGTATTAGGTTAAATTATGTTTAAAACTTTATAGTGACGATTTCCTTTGCATATCAATATTGGAAATAAAGAACCTTTAACATCAAACCTTTATAAGAAAAATATTGTTATTACGTAATTGAGGAAAGCTCGCGCAAAGCTCGTAGGTCCGCGAGACATGAATTATTACCTCCGGACTCTTGAACTGGGGGAAAAAAATAAATCATATCAGCGATAGACCGACGCATAAATTAATGTTGTTTTATTGCGCATTCAACATTATTATAAACTGCGCGAATAAGTCACGGTTTTAAATATAGAACGCGCCAGATATAACTCCTTTATTACTAGTTTTGACATTAATGAGTTCGGATGTAGTTTACTAGTGTTACTTCGCGATAATGCACGCCAGCATCGAACTAGCTAAAACACATCTACAATATGCACAGATTTGAGTTAATAATCTTCATCCAACCCTATATCTATGGCAACAGTTCATTTATTATCTGTGGTTGTTTACCTCAGGTAATAAAAACTTTTTAATTTGTAATCGTTGTTTTCTTAACGGAACTGGCCAGTGTATTACTGTATCGCGTACCAAAGAGGTCGGTTGGTTCGAATTGTAAATTCGTAGTTCTTAATCCTGGCAGAATCGAAGGTCGATATTTAAACTAATAGTAAAAAAATAAAATCATTTCCCGGCGAGCGGTTACATAAAAAGTAATGTTTATATTTAAAGTGTATTTTTGTACGGTACGCCGTCTGCTTTGTTGTGGCAATAAATAAATATTTAACCGCCTTTTTACTTCGCTTTATGCCATATTTATTTTCATTTCTGAATACGCTATGAAAAAATTACGTGGGTTTATTCGAGAGATCACCTTAGGATTAAGGTATTTACAATTGATGACAGTTGCCAATGGTAATAAATTTTTAGTTAAAATGCTACTATTTTAGTTACATAGCGTTCTAAATATTTAACAATTTTATCGTGTCTAAGAATATCTTACGTATTGTATGGTGTTATACACGACAACTATATAATCTAATTTTCTTCATATTTACATGGAATGTTTTCAAGTCAATGAGTTTAAATAACTTTTGAAATAAATATTACTAACTTAGATTATAGTAACTATCATAGAATGACAAAATAGTCTATGTTTAATCAACAGCACAGGCGAGCATCACTACTATGTTAGTATATGTTTCTAAATTCCGATGTAATCAGTGTCGATGGAGCTGAGATAGCCCCCGCACCGCAAACAATAATTGTACGCAATTATGAATACGCGACGGTATAATGACTTTTGTCAGTGTTACCGTCTATAAATAAAAAATACGGACTTTTTCTTAACAAAAAGAAAATATCATTTATAATACGGCGAAGACGATTTAGCAAAATTAATCCATTACTCAATTTGATGTTATCACTTACGTGGAGTACAACAATAATTAAATACAGATAAAGGCACCGTCCCGGCGCTGTGTGTCAATTATGTTTATTGCCCAATACAATTTCATTTCGCAATGTTTACCTTTCACTTTTATTTCCTCGTCGCCAGTGTTGCCAGGCGTCAAATATAGTCAACACAGTTCTGACAAAAGTAAACTTGTTTGTGACTTAGGATATGTAAATGGCCGTTAACTTTTTTTAATTATCTGTGGTTTCTTTTTAGTCAAAACTCTAAACTTGTTGATTGGTCTTGACTGAACTGTGATCGGAGCTCCAGTCCCTGCCCTGTTCTGTATTTGTTTGACATAAAGGTATAAATTTAGTACTATTTTAATAACAATTTAACACTGTTATAAAAACAAGCGAAATTTAAATTACATTTATCTAAATAAACATATCCTGTGTAACTCTTAAATAATGGTTATACGAATTTCTACTTTGAACATACGCAATCTACATTGAAAGCCCGTACTACTTCCATCCGGCTTTAAAAAATAATTATGTTCCCTTAACGTATATCTATTCATCTTAGTAATCATATAGATGCGAATGTTTGGATGGATGGATGTTTGATATAGAACACCGTTTCGAAGAAAAGCTACCAATTAAATTGCTTTTTGATTCCGCACGAACGTTGTCGCGGGCCATAGCTACTTTATACTATAAAATTATAGTCAGTAACTTTTTTTTTTAAAACATATTGTCAATTTATGTGCATATCTAGTTTTTCTGACACTGACGGATCTGTGGCACTCAGAGTCTTTAATGGTGTCCCAGAGATTATTATGGACAATTACCAATAACTAACTCTCGGACCAAGTATACGATCTGTTCAAAGTTTATTTTCTGTTGCAGGCAACTTCATAACGACGGTGGCGCTGCTGATGCACCCCAAGCTGCGCGGGCACGTCACTACAATGTTCGTGCTGTCGCTCTGCGTCTCCGATCTGCTCTTTTGTTCTATCAACCTCCCGTTGACAGCCAGCAGGTAACTATAGACAACATGCTTTCTCGCAAGTTTTTTGTTAGGTACGAAGACGCAATTTTTTTTTAATTTATCAACACTAGTCTATAGCTATGTATTACGTAAGCACTAAAGGGGAGAGGGGGCATCTTTGCTTTGCTTATTTTAGATGACATGATGGAGTGGGGGGGTCTAGATGGTGATTACATCAGTTATTTACTCTTTTTTATACATATCGGCAACCTACACATTTTCAGTGTTTCTAAACTAACGGAATCGAATTATTACTGCTGTTCATGAATCATTAAAAAAAATTAGAATACATTAGTAGAAAAATTCATTTAGCAATGTTTACGTCAGCATGGGAGAGGGGGGGTGGTGAATAATTGTAATGAATTTGTTATATGCCCAGTAATATTATTGTGTAGGTACATAAAGCAGCAGTGGACGCTGGGCCCGCGCCTGTGCCAGATGTTCGCGTTCGTGTTCTACGGCAACGAGGCCGTCTCGCTCTTGTCTATGGTCGCCATCACCATAAACAGGTAAGATTACTCCCGCGCTGAACCCTCGCCCCACTTCTCTTAGTTGCAATTGAAATTACCCAACACATAAATATATTCTAAATTATATCTTATTCATTATTACAAGAATTTAATTTAAGTCACATATTTTTATTCTATTTCTATAAGCGCCGTAGTCCAATAGTTAGGGGACGGATTTCCGATCATGCGATCGAGAGTTCGAATCCCGCCATTGGACTATTGTAAACAATATCCTAGCACAAGTGTACAGCTTCGTTGGAGTGGTGATAGAAATGTTATTAAATTAAAAATCTACTAATTAAAAAAAAAAATCTTCCAATTGAAGCGCGTTGGAAACATGCCAGCATCAATTATGTTCCTAACTATACAGTGATTGCATCTACAATGTTGAACTGGGTAATGTTCTAGGTTTGCTACTTGTTTTAAAATCTAGACGACCTTCCATTCGGCGTGGTCGCAAGTACGTGGGAAGACGCGAGATAAAACTGCGCGATCTTGATGACGTCATGCAGCCACTCGGAGAGTGAATCAATCAATTAAGTTGTAAAACAAGAAATAACTAGTGGCAACACTGAAGTGGAGTTTAGAGGTGTGAACGAAAGTACAGAACGCAACTAAGTGTGTTCGACGATTTAACACACGCGCAAGACTGCCATTAGTTATTTTAACTCATAAAATGTTTATTCTAATTGAAAAGCCAACTAAAATTATATTGAACACATTATTATGAGACAGGGAACACAAGAGTATTGAATCTTAGATAGTTCTAAATACATACTTTTTTTTTTAACTGTGAGCGCGACTTCCTCCTACTCGGCTCCTATTAGCCATAGCGTGATGTTAACGCTTATAACCTCCCTAAATAAACTAACAAATGCTAAAATATTTTGTCAAATCCAACATTCATACCAAAAAAAACATCCAGAGGTTCATCATCAGCTCACTATACGTCCCCACCGAGGGGCTCAGAGTCTACCTTATTATTAGGGGTGACTAGGCCATAGTCAACCACGCTGGCCCAGTGTCTGTTGGTTCACTTCACAGATTTATTTGAATTTCTTCGCCGATATGTGTAGGTTGCATCATGATGTTTTCCTTCACTGTAAGAACGTCGGATAATGTACATATGCAATTCTAAAATGGAAGAACACATTGGTAAATGGCGGGAATCGAACCTGGACTATGTCGAGTACTGTCCGGTCCGGTCAAGCGTTTAACAACTGCGCCACCGACGAACCGGTCGAAAATTGGGCCGCAAATATTCGCCCACTAGGTTTTGTAGACATGACATATTGCAAAGGTCATTCAAATAATTGTCATAATTAATTGTGCCATTTATCAGCTCGCTTCAGTAATGGTCTATTAACGGACGCGGGGATAATGGCACGAATTAATCAGATTTATTTGATTGCGCCTCAGGTGATTGGCAAATTTGCATAACGATAGCTCTGGTTCCACTAAGAAAGAAACATTTCAGTTTCTGATAATTCTTGGTTCATGTTTATAAGTTTTGCGACCTTTTATCCGAAGAGCAAGTAGACTAAACTATTTCTATCTTAACTAGATAATAATTCAAGTTGAATCTTAACACCGTGTTATACAACACAAGTGGTGCCATCTAGTTTACTTTTGATGTACTATCTGTCTGTACAAAAGTAATGTTTCTGTAACTAAAACTGTTTTCTGTACGAGATACTTAAGGTATTTTTAATGTATACTTTGTTTATTGTTTTTTATTCATAGTTTAATGAAACTAAAACTTCTAAAAACAGTGAACGTTCATATTCTGTGAACTGTTTTTGTTTTTCATAAATTTCAAGACAAAACAGTTTTCCTAACTAAATTTTACAATCCAACGCATTAACTAAATAATTCATGATTTATGTAGAAAGTTTCTGAGTAGCGCAATAGCACTTACTGACTGTCAGGAGTGTGAGAAATGACTTAAACGGCACTTAGAAAGGAACAAGTTCTTCCGAGTAAAAGTTCATAATAATATTACAAATGCAAAACAGTTCAACCTTATTATAATACCTCATCAAAACCTGCTAAGACACCGTTAGGTTTGGGCAGATACCATTTTTTAATAGTTGTCGGTTAACTTAAGAAAAATTTTGTTGGTTGTTTGGTTGAAATTTAAAAAAAAAATGTTCAAACGTCAAATAATGTTTCAATGTTTATCCAATCGTGAACCTGAATAAATAAAACCTAACGCATTTACCTACCACAAAACGCAATTACAAACCAAAACGAAATAAGGCAAAGAACAAATGACGAGGTATGACTGTCAACTCCGTGATTCAATTCAACAATATCTTGTTACAGCGCCATCTGTTACGACACGACAGAAAGGACGCCAATAATATTAGTAGAATTATTTATGAAAAAATATATCGCTTGGCCGGCATTGTCCATGAAATTGAAATTTAGTTCAGTAAATTGTATTTTATTATAGGATCGCTGTAACAAAGGGCGCCCCCTTGCGGCCAGACCTGACACTTCAAACTTTGCATTAGTTAATTAATGGTTAGTTGAAACCGCTTCATTAATTTTATACCTCACTTACATTCGATTCAATTAAATTTTCTCGTATTTCTTAGTTTACAAATTGAAACCATAGTGGCCAGCGTAAAGTATTCGAAACCAATTAGTCAAATAGTGGTTAGATTTTTTTTTATTCAATTGCAAGAATTATTTAATCATAGTAAATGAAATTGTAATATTGTGTTTTATTCTTGGGTCAGTTTGTAATAGTTTAAAATCCAATCTAACCTCAAAAATCATTACCCACGTGGCAGCCAACGAACCGCACACGACTTAGGGCCCTTCAGGAAGCGAGCGTACCTCTCTCTCAAATGCCGGCAACGCATCTGTGGTTCTTTTAGTATTGCAGATGTACATAGGCGCCTATGATTACAATTAAAAACGCGCGGCTAGTTTGCCCCCTTCTCATATAAAAAAATATAGTAATTACTAAAACAATTCCTATGTTCAAATATTCTTTGTAGACAATATTCTATTATTTAGAGTACGAGACGATATCGGAAGGTTTACGAGGCTGTTATTGTGTTTTATGAGAGAGAACTCGATCATAAAATTATGAAATAGCAAAATGTTACGTCTTACTTTGTAATACTCAATGTGACATTTCCTGTATATATGTTAAATATAAGTATATATAATAATAAGTAACAAGTTCAAATTCAAATATTTAATGTTTTTTTTTGTAAAAAAAGTATTAGTAGATTTTTGTTAATTTACTAATATTTCTTATAACCATTCCTGGTAAACTTGAAAAAGCTTGTGTTAGGATACGGCTCACGACAATAGTCGAATGGCGGTATTCGAACTCACAACCGCTAGATCGGTAGTCTCTACCCTTCACCATTAAGCTATTGACCGAATGGCGGTATTCGAA
The DNA here is from genome assembly GCA_027563995.1 of Papilio gigon. NCBI lineage: Eukaryota > Metazoa > Arthropoda > Insecta > Lepidoptera > Papilionidae > Papilio > Papilio gigon. The sequence continues at coordinate 7,198,493 of JAODUI010000004.1, read as the reverse complement.
CTCATAACCGCTAGATAGGTAGTCTGTACCCTTAACCATTAGGCTATTGACCGCTTCGAATTTGTAAAATAATTAAGAATTATTAATTTATAAGAATATATGTAAATATTATCATCAGCCTTTGCTTGCCCACTGCTGGACATAGGCCTTCGCCATACCTTCCACAGTACATGGTCCTCCGCCTTGTACTATGTTTAAAGAGTATAAAATGTTCGGACGGAAGTTTGTCAGCAGGTAACTGCGTCAACATTAATGCTGGATGTAATTCGGCAAAGGTATCATTTGAAATTTGAAACCGCTAATAATTTAATTACCGGATAGCCAATCAACGTAGTTGAGAGTTCGAATCCCGTTCGAATTATCGTAAACCATATCCTAGTACAAGTATGAGAGCACAAGAAATTTTAGGAAAAAAAAAGGATTGGAATGGGATTTTAGAATTAAATGTATTTTGGTTTTTACATGTAAACAGGAAGTAATGAAATCGTCGAAAAAAGCAGTTTTTTTTTATAAGCCGCAGACAACTAAAGCTTTACGCGTGTGTATCAGGAGTGTAAATTTACTGTAAAACCTATGTTTGCTACATGTGTAGTTAGCCTTCACGTACAGCGACTACAGGCTTCGATGCTTTGATGGTTTACGTCATGTACAATGCAAGCGTGTCGATCAACACGGGAACATAGCGCTTAAAGGCTTGTGTTTGAGCAAAGCCTGTGGTAACTGAAAGTCTAAAACACATTGCGTGTATTTTATGCCCTCACTTGTACAGACACAAGAATGTCTGTGTCACATAAATTGTAAAAGTATGGACTATTTAAAAAAAAAAAGGTTCTAATAATATGTTAATGGTTTCGTCTAATTAAAAAGCGAAAGTTAAAAATTATATCTTTTGTAAATACGTGAATACTTTACTTTCTAGAACCTTTTATTGTATCTTTGAACAAAAAAGCACACTAAAATTGTTTTAAGTACTTTTAAACTAATTAGTCACCGTTTGTTATAATTCGCTTTGATTTTATGACCTTTTTGTTAGTTTTTTATAAATCTTAATTAAAAATTGTATTTTTAAAATAAAAAAAGCAAAAAAACAATTCTTAATTCAAAAGGACATTCTATTTTGTTTCATTACTATATATCAATTACTTTAGATTCATTGTAACTTATTAAAATATTGTAATATTTACGTTTAGATAGTTATTTTGAATATGTTAGAGATCAAAATGTTATGTTGAGATTTAGGAAAAAAAACCACCAGTACACGACAGATTGTCTATCGATGACTAGCGTCTATCGCGGCTCTCTGTAAAAAAGACTTTTGTTTTTATTTTTCTTTCATACATAGTAGTTAATTTGTATTGGTCGACGGGGTGATGCAGTGTTACCAGGGCGTTACCCCATTAAGTATCTCGAGGAATGTCAGGATGACAGTCACTCACTGTGAACTAGTAGTTAAGATATATAAGGAAAAAACATATATGTACATATATAGACATATACAATACCATGTTCATTTGTAGAACGGAAATATCTCGTTATTTATAACAATGTCAAAATGAATTCAATACGAGCAAGCACGATGGATCAATCAAATTACGTCGGAATTGCTTGCGACAGGAATGGTATTCGATTCCTCTTTTTATCTCAACTCAATCAACGTTTGTAACGGACCGTATTGTTTGCGTCTACCACGTTACTACGTCACTATGACATCTTTATTATATAAAACGCAAAAGTTTTAAACTTTGTTATATAAGAGCTAGAGTAGAGTGTGGAGTGTGGGGCGTACTCTCTCCAAGTGTACCTACGACTTAGTGCGGACGGTAGGAAGTCTTTGGATGCGGAGGATGGCATACTGTGGAAGGCTTTGGGAAAGACCTATGTCCAACAGTCGGCAGACAAGAGCTGATGATGGTGAGGATGTAAGAGTTCAGTAATCACGGTGTAGATTTAAATAATTCTTTTTGTAGAAACAAGGGTTTGGCTCTGTGAAAAAAAACCAGGAGAAGTGAGCAAATCGTAAACAATTATTACGTGAGAAAGGGGATAAACATAAGCCAATGGGAGCAGACTAGCAAGACTGCCACTGTAATCATTAAAATAATAGTTGCTTGGAAGTAAAACTACAGAGACATTACGTGTTACAAAATGACACTGCAAGTTTCCCTAATCGCTTGACGTTTGAAATATGAGTTGCAGGAAATGGCACATCATACGAGCATTACAAAGTAAAATGTCACATCTAGTAATTTGATAGTTTTAATGGATCAAATCTCCGCCGTGAAGCGGGCTAACGGCGTCGTTAAGCGTCTGATAATATGTGGAGTTAAAGCGTTGGAAGCTTGCGTATTGCTGCTTATTGTTGAAACACGGATGATCTTTTATGAAGACTACACTAACTACGATCCTAGCTGATGCCAACTGATGATGCGGCCGAAAGACGGCATAATACATACACACACATCCATACAATTAAATTTTCAGCATGTAACAATTAAAATATTTGGTGAACATGACGTATTTACGTTGTTTATATGGAAAACAATTTTTTTTTATAATTCTCATTTATCCGCGAGTCTACGATTGTTACGCGTGATCTCCAAATTGGTTCTACGAATTTTGACAGGTCTTTGACTGGAAGGTAGCTGTTGAACAAGTCACGATCACAAGTGTGGTGTTACATGTTGCAAGTTTAGTAAAATCTTTGAACGATTTTTAAAATAAGAAAGAATAATATGTTAAGAAAAGAACTTTGATATTTTTTGACAGAAGAAACATACAATGCAACGGTTCAGTAACAAAATGTTTCCATTCATTCATTCGTTCTTGTTACGAGTTGGCAAGTTGCCAGATACTTTGGCAACAAATGTATAACATTAATATGAAATGTGTAATAAAATAAATATATTGTGATATCGAAACAAAGAAAAAGACTATGTCTACTATGCTGTAACAAACTGTGATATATTATATGATTGCAACTTCGTCAGTGTAGGGTTAAGAACAGCCTGTATCACTACTGAATACATCAGCTATCTTTCAGTAAAAGTATAGTCACAATCGGTCCAGCCGTTTCGGAGATTACGCGCAACAAACATGGACTTGCAGACAGACAAAAAATGTACCTTGGTTGTACGCATTGCAAATATACCCTATATAGAATGTGTTTTTTTTTTATGGCATACAGATATTTCAATTCTATTTATTGTATGGATAATTTAACATTTAGATTAACGAAGATTATTTAATTTAATTTAGGAAGTACTTTATCAAGATGAAGGCTATAACTTATTTATATCCCGTTTAAAATGTATCTGACTGAAGGTTTTTCTAAATTAAAAATTCATCAGTCGAGCTAACAAAAGCATACGATAAAGTTTACATCTGTAAAGAGATGTCATCAATGGTAGAATGGTTTCTTTGGTTGGGTCGAAATACTTAGTTACTATCGAGTAAATCAGATGCTGTATATCGTGTTCTTCAGATTCGAGATCGATTCCCACTGGAGTGGCCGCAGGCTGCAGCGCCAATTGAAAGGCAATTGTATTCAGTGAAGTTTGAGCGCTGTCGAGTTTTCATGCAGTATTCATGGAGATGAGAGCTTGTTCAGATTTGTTTTGGACGTTATGATTCTGCTTTCGAAAATGTAAAATATAGATATCATCATCATCAGCCCTCGTCTGCCCACTGTTGGACATAGACCTTTCCCAATGCCTTCCACAGTATGCGGTCCTCCGTTTTCCGCATCCAACGACTTCCTGCCGCCCGCAATATAGAATAGACGTGATGGATATAAATTAAATAAAAATATGTTAGCCCGCTGGCGCCCTCGAAATGTCAAAATAGTGTCGAAAAATACTTGCAACAGTACTTTTAGGAGCTTTATTTAACTTCACCGTGTCATCAAATTTTGCAACTTTAATTTGATCCACTTCCCAGTTTCCGATTGAGCTGAAATTTTACAGGCATGTAAAAATCGCATGACAATGTCATATTATTATGACCGTAGGAACCTTGTAATTAAATGACGCTACCCTATCGAGTTTTCGCTGGTCTAATTCGTCTTGTCAAGACTACTGTGATAAGAAATTGATGTTTTGAAAAAAGTTTTTTTTCCTTTAATTTTACTTCTTTTATATAATTTCCTATGACTATTTTGGTTTTGGTAATTTTCCGACAGAGCTAACGTCGAAAGCAGCGCCTCTGCCGGCCCGGCGAGAACATTATTCCTATGTTTTTATGTATAATTGTTGAAGAGTCCTGTATGACTTATGTTGTAATGATTACTGTAATAAATACAGTTATTGTTTTATTGTCATTTTTCCATGAATAATAGAGAATATAACTAATATTCCTTGTAGGGACCGACCTTTTTGGCGGCCAGCCAGTCCGTTCTATAATTTCAGTAAGGAAAATTGCTTTCGCCTTATGAATTATGATGCTTAAATAATATCTAATAAAGGGAACGTAACAAAGTGGGAACAACGCGCCGCGTGTGTTACTCGTCCTTTTACTGAGATAAGTGGGCGAGTGTCAATGCTATATACTGTAAAATGGAATCATGACAATTGTAATGCCGTACTTTTATTTACGAAAGCAAATGAGCGACGGAATCACTGAAGTCGTTATCGAGGGTCAGACATACAACACTAGAGAAGCACGCGTTGCGGACCTTTAAGAGATAATCTCGTTTGAAGAATCCTATGTCATACTGGTTTGAAAATACTTACTATTTACTTAAATACTATATGTTCGATTGTATGTTTGTATATGTAGACATATTAGTTTATAAACATAAAGTAAATAAGTCAAGTTCGAGACACGTTCGAAGTTGTCAGTGATCAATGACGAAGCGGCGCTAGTATCGGCATCACGAAGTCGCATAATGTATGCATCAATTCTAACAGCGAACCGTTCTCGTAATGCAGAAAGTAACAATGTGAGCGATGATAGTAGATACAGTATAGACTCGCGTATAGCGTTGCATCGCTACAAAAGTTTCAGTGGACAGTGTGCAATCGCCTTTATCGTTGTAAGGCGCGCCGCGTGTGCCGGAGGCCTTATCAATCCTTTTAGCGGAATGGGGCGCGATAGCCGTCTGACCTCACTTCAATTTCCTCTCGACCTCAAAACTTGAAAGTATTTCAACCCTGACATTGCTGATCGGTACCTTGACATAAACATTGAGTAAAAGTTTTATAAAAAAAAATTGCAGTTTTTTTTTTTAAATTCAATGATTTCATATTAAAAACCTGACTACAGAAATGCTGGCGACTTACGTTAGGTTAACCAAGAAGGTTTTAATTTGTAAATCTATAACCCAACACAATTATTTTAAAACTGTACAGCACAGCTGTTTACTAAAAACTGGAGGTTTAGTAGTGAGCTTTACAGGCAAAATCTTCAAAGCAGGAATCTTAAATCTGAATACGAACATCTAAGTCTTGATCGTTACAAATTGAGTGGCTTATTCTGATACCAAAACTAATATCGCTAAGCTCGCTTTAAGACGAATAAATGAACGTAATAAAGGTTTTTCTACGCTTATCGCAGGCAACGTCGGGACCGCAGTGACATTTTGATAGGCTGTACAAATTACAAAAGAAGTTTTGTAATATCATTACATGAATCGAAATCTAAAAAATCGAAAAATCACTGTATTTTATAATGTAATTTGTAAAAAATACAGATATATTGGATTTTCATAACTATAAAATATTTTGACATTAAATTTGGGACAGACCAATACCCAATTTACTTGTTTCTTAAGCAAACATAATTTATTCTTTATATGTGTTTCGATTCCTCTTTTAAGGCTACCTTACGATATTTGGGATTGAGAATAAGCCCCTGGGGTCTTATTTGGCCCGTCCTCGCCGCGCTGGCACTTGTCCAATGCCCATCGATTGCTTACGCAACACGAATCGAGATTTTTATATAACATTGCGTATTTAAGGTCTCATTGGAGGCTTTTATATGGCATAATAGTCCTAAACATCTCATACACCATGCCTGTTAAATAGTACGCGATATTCCAAAAAAGGTAGGACTATTTACAAAATGTTTTCTATCAACAAACCCAACTAGTACTGTAGTATACCCAATGTCAAACACAAATATCAACAAATATCTTTTTGTTAACATACGTGTTACAAGTCGTTTTCAAATCTCAATATCCAAATCAAATAATTCATGCTACGCGTCGTAGTTCCGTTCCGTAGACCAGACTCGTAGGATCAAGTTACGAATCGTAATTCGTAGCTGGTATCTACGAGTCGTAGCACATATCTACGACGTGAGAAATATAAAGTACACACTAAAGAGCGCGCTATAAACTTAAAAGCGACAGCCGGAGACAACAAGGCTACTAAATCTAGCCATAAAACTCCTAAAAGTACTTTCCCAGTTACTTATATTGTCTTTCAACGTAAACACGATGGAGAAACTTAGATCGAACTTTAAGTTGAAGTTAAGTAAGTCGTCAAATGTTTTATTATGGTCCGTAAGTAATAAAAGTTATGGATCGTGAGTCTGGTCAGCGTGTGTGGGGTCGGCGACCGGCGTGTCATAGACACGGGCGCATCGACCTGCGTACTAGGTGACTGGGTAAGTCTGTTCCACAGTTCATGTGAATTCTCGCAGATGTACCACTTTCAGAGAAACTTTTATTGAATTGCTAATAGTTTTATAAAGGCGTTTGTTTATTTTGTTAAGAGTATAATTGGTGAGTTTTGAATAGTTGACATTTTTTTTTAATTAAAAATACAAGATTTTATGACATTAAAACATTAGAAGGTAAAATTCTGCATTTATTTTTTGCTTCATCTAAACTATGTTACTTCCTTGGTCAATTTTTTTCTCATATTTTGACCCAATTTTAAAAATAAATGTGCCGATAAATAAAAATGGATTCTTAAGTGTTTTGTTTATGAATGTTATAGTCTGTGGTTGCATCTCTTGCAAGTTTGAGTAGGGTGTCGGTCCCATTTCCGGGGCTACGTAATGCACTTAGCGGATCGATGATAGCGCGCCGCAACCTTCATGTCTATAGCCTACAATTACACAACAGGCTATTACACCTTACACCGAGGTAGATATATTTATGGCTTATGTAATGAAACGTTATTAAAATTAAAAAGTGGAAACTGATTCATTTCTATTAAGAAAAATTAATTTATTGTGATATAACCATATTAAAAAAAAGTTATCGTTTTTTTTTAAGTTATTGTAAAATCACCAACTCTTGTAGACAATGTTTCAATCTGTAGCTAATTTTATCCAGATACATACGGCCGTTCTGGAGTTCGATAACAAACATATAAATTTTCACAATTTGTAATATTAATAAGAAGTAAAGATCATGAAATATAAATGTTTGAAGTCAACATTTCAGTCCGGCGTGCTGATACAACGGGAACCAATGCGAAGGCGCTAAATGACTTCCATTGTTCTTGTTCTGCGAATGAATTGTTAAATTGGTTTACTATATTGATATCATGAATTGTCATTGTTACTTTTGTATGTTTAATTTAATTAATATCGTCAACTTGTCCTTTTTCTACGGCACAGTATGTACCAGTTTATATCTGAACTCACTTTCTTCTTAATCACATCTTTCACACAATCCACACCTTCGGTCTCCCTCTACCTTTATAGCCATTCACATTCATTCTCATTATTCTCTGTTTATATGCTCATCATCTCCTCGCATAACATGTTCAATATACAAAATATATTTATTATCATGTTATTTTCCTTAACACAGATCGAGTTAAACATATGACTGTCTTCTTTTCTCAAATATAATGAAAAGGAATTTTACATTTCTGTATATATATGTCGGCATTGAACAGACATTGTGATGTTGTAATTTATACTGTTGTATAATAGATTTTATAATATAATCTACCGCATGTACAATAAATTACATTTAAACAAAATTTTATTAATTTTTTTATAGGCAACACAAAATAACGATCACCAAGCGTGATATTTTCGCTCTATCTATTAAAAAATCCGCAACAAAAGTAACCTCATTCACTAGTCATAGACTAATAGCGCAGATTCAATAACTTTTAAGTACGCAGAATATATCAGTATTATTAAATGGCTTATAGCTCGGCCTTCCTGCTAAGAGCGAGTCCCTACGCTAGAAAATATTAAAATAAACAAAGATTAATTCGTGATGAATAAATAAGATCTCTTCTTGAGCTTTTTCGGGTGCGAATTACAGTGTTCTTAAATGGCTTATTATAATACATAATAAAACCAATTACTCTCCCGTCCAAAACGTGACGTGTAAAAATATACAATAATTACATCCCGTTTATTGTTGTCGTATTTTTACGACGCCATCTGTGAGGCTTAAATAAAGTTAACGATGTTGTTGCTACAAACGAAAATGACAAAATGGCCTGTTGTGATAATGGACTTTTTATTGGGATATATTGCAACGTAAAAAATACCTCCCGGCAATAATTTCCAATTATACTAACTCATTTTTATTCGTATTTTGTAATTATTTTGACGACTTAGTTGGTTTTGATAAAGTTATTTAGTTCATTATTTTATAGCACCTTATATACCGCCATCATCATCATCGGCTACACGTCGTCCACTGCTGGCCGTAGCCCTTCTCCAAAGATCTACGACGAGCGGTCTTTGGCAACCCTCGTCCAGGATACTCCTCCAAACTGTAGTCCAATCAAAAACCAAAACCATTGAAAATTACAATAAAATCTAAAACTAGTAAATCCTAAATTATTTCTGTTGAAACACTTTTTTCAGAAATCATACAAAAATTAATTCAACTTGATAGAATATTCTAGAAGATTGTGTTCGTGTTAAAAAATTGAAGACAGTGTTTTTTTTATTAACTTGAGTTTGCCGAAATACCTTACCACCGGTCCTCCGGGCAATCTTAACGATAGCGCGATGCAATCTAAATACATATTTAAACAGTTTGCCCTAAGGTCGAAATCTGCTTGTAAAATAAATGTACCATAACATTGACCTATATAGATTTGGATCATGGATGGGTAGGGACATCGTTGCATTGGCATTTATTATTTTATTATAATAAAAGGTTAAGAAAACAAAAGAATTATTACGAACAAAAACAAAGTTAAAGGTCATACTCAAAGTTTCTTTTTTTATATTAGTAGACTCTTGTTAATTTACCAACATTGCTTGTAACCATTCCAGTTAAGTTTGAAAAAACTTTTGCTAGGATTTGGTTCACAGCGATAGTCGAATAGTGGTTCGAACCCACGACTGCTAGATCGGTAGTCCCTACCCATAACCAATAGGCGATTAGCACATCGAAATCTTCATGTCATTCTTTTCCACATTAACCGCATTAGATTTCAGATTTATCTGCTCGCATAACTACCTTAAAAGCCGTATAGTTTCGCTTCACGTTCATTACGGCGATGTCCTTCAATAGTTTATAATGAGAGATAAAAGTTTATTTTTATATCAACAGATAGTCAGGTAAAAGTAGGTCAAGTCTGAAGCCAATTTATTTTGCATACAAATAGTGACCCCGTTCTCTCGCCCTCAAAAATTCTAACTGACCACTGCTACGTTGAAAAAACGGCCGTCAAAAATACGTTGTTCTTTTTTTTCAACATAATTTCAAATTCATTACGTAATTATAATTAAAAAGTATGTTTACCTTGATACTGCATATACAAGCAAGAAATTATGTACATATTAGGAACCATTATGTACAGTCACCTATATAACTTTAAGTCGACAATCGGAGCAACGGTACAGTCGGCAACATCTGTTGCACGAATGACCCGTTCGACCGGTGTAAAACTAAAATCACACAGAAGACAAACGTCAATTCAAAGTTATGCTGTATTTTACCTAATCAATGTTTCCGGAGCCAATGTTTTTGTCTTCTGTCCTTTCCCATCCTTTCTTTATATGGGAAAATTGGAAAGGGGACGTGGAGTTAGCGGAGATTTGGATAGGAAAGGAAAACGTCTTTTTCTATGTCTCCTTTTATGGTTAATGGTAACTAAAGCATCTACAAACGCCAATTGTGGACATGTCACCATTTGCTCCTTTCATTCATTTAGCATAAAAAATATTACATTTTATACAGTTATACAGTTATTTCTCAGAAATATTAAAATGTTAACGTAGTCATAACGAAATAACATCTACCAAATACGAACAAGATATGATATTAAGAAATCAAATCTATTGGACAAAAAATTGATAGGAGGCGTACAAGGAGGAATACGTTCACGGTAAACTAATCTAAATAAACAAAACGGAATCGCAAGAGTTTTCGCATCAATTCTTTTGTTTACGTGTTTAATTGACTGCTTACTTCTGCGTCGTTACTTCCTTAGGACTGGTACACACCACGCAACACGGACGCGGCAATGTTAAGGATATATTCACATTGTAATTCACATTTTGGTACAGAGATCAATTTAAATTATTATCAATTTGTAACTGAATCATTCAATATAATTAAATTGTCCAAACTATGAATTAGGGTCCTACAAGACGGAGTACCCCTTCCTTAAAGGTCGGCAACGCATTCGTGGTTCTCTGGTATTGCGGATATCTGGGATATTGAAATACTAAGAAATCTTATTGTAAAAGATTTGGAAAAAAATGAAACTTAAGTAGAAGATTTTCTATCTCAA
>JAODUI010000004.1:7168836-7181164 GCA_027563995.1 Papilio gigon | reverse complement strand
ATAAGATTACAGCAGTCAACAAGCATTTGCAGCATACAGATGCAAGATGTTGTCCTTTCCTTGCAACGTAACAATAGCCTTAGCGAATTTAAACATTCAGTTACAAAGTACGCAAAGTGTCCATATATGTATTAATTTGGTGTTCATAATACGCATTTACCTAAATTTGTGATAAATGTGAAGGTTACAAATTGATTAAATTAATAAATCGATACAAAAACATCGATGTTTAAGAAAAAAAAATACGACAAACAAATAAATCTATAAAAATTATATATACAAATAAGTTGACTGATAATTTATTCGTAAAGTATATGATAAGCAGTACCATTTTATTTATAACCTATTACGCTACTTACAATGTATTTTATAATTTAGCACAGTACAGACCCGCCCGAGCGGTCCGGCCGCTTTTGTTGTTAAATAAAGTTGACATTTGAAGTTTGTGCGAGTTGAAATGAAACTAGTGTCACTTCTCTATGCCTTAAAAATAAACTCGATAGAACTTTGATATGGCAACACTATGTTACGTCAAAAATTTCTACCAATGTTTATTTACGCCAAGATCTGTATTTTTCTATAAATTAATGTTAATGGATACAAAAATGGACGGTAAACGCTTTTTATTAACTAAGTTGTAAAGAAATTTCGTTTTTGTTTTCATTTAATGTGATTTTAGTACAACAGTAGAATATTAGAAAGCTGTCTAAATAAAAATTTAACATGAAATTATGATTTTTTACTGTAACAAAGTTCTGTGTATCAAATATTTATTGTTTTATGAAATTCTGTAAATGTGTTTATAAATAGTCGTAGTGGACAGAAGCGGCCGGCCGTCGGGGGTGACAAGGTAGGCAGGCCGGCGTGCGCCGGCGCAGGCCGCGGGGACTTCGCACAGTTCACTCAGTATATACATAACATTTCATGTTAAACCATTTTGTATCGTAACTCTTATCACATATTGAGATTTAAACGTCCATTGCTCGAAACAGCAGCGCCGCCTTGTGGGTTTATACTGAATCGTCTGAAAATTGTTAATGAACACAAACTTTTAAAATAGTATTATGAAAGCGAGTAAAGCTTCATGTTTATAAAAAAAACGATTTTTAGTTAGAGGTTAATTGGTATTTGAATTCTTGGTCAGCCCTTTAAGTATGTTAAGTATCACCCAAGTATTTAAACTACGTAATTCCATTTCAATATGGACACGTTCTGAAATTGTTGGAAAGCGATAAATGTAATGATTTGTCGATTTTATAACCAGATAAGATGGCGATAGGCGGCCGAGATAAGATACCGAGCATGCAATCTAGCGTACGAATGTACGACAAAAAACATTAACACAACGTAAAGACAGTTTTATAAATTATCGTTTAAATACGTAAAAATATACAAAGTTACATGTTTTTGATTAGTTCAAATTAATATAAGTCTTTTTAAATATCTTGGCACATCTGTACACCGCTACCCCTAACATTGGGTTCTGGCACCGCGCAGTCATTATTCGTATGAAGTACCGAGTTGCCGAAATATTTAAAAAACTATAAAAATTTTCATAACAACAAATCCAAGTAATTTAATTAACTTTGCTTTCAAAATGTTAGATTTGATGTCAAAGAATAAACAAAGAGCACATACCATGATACCACCATTTCGTTTTCTTAGGATTTTTACTGCACGTTTTGACGTAAAACGAATTGTCGGGCGGTCGTTTCTGTGGAAGGAAATTAAAAAGCAATGTATCTTTAAAAATAGTTTAGTTGCTTGATGATCCCAACGTCAATCGAAAAAATTGATCCGTCGATTCAATTTAGGGTTTACTGAGGAACAAAACTGTGGAGTTCCTTCTTGTAGTGAAGGAAATCATCGTGATGCCTGCACATACCTGGGAAGAAATGCAGAGATATGTGTGAAGTTAGCCCGCACTGGGCCAGCATGGTTTAGTATGGCGTAGTGACTATTCTTTGGTTCCTTGTACCTTTTCCTTGCAACTGCTAAGCATGGAGACGATGGAGAGGCAGACGGACTGCACGGAGAGCGCGGGCGACCAGTCGTCCGTGAGGATGGACAGGCAGATGTGCCCGTTGGAGTACACGTGCGGGTGCACCGGGATGTTGTTGCCCACGAACGTCACCTGGGATATATACAGGGTGTTTTTAAAGCGACTGATTAAAAACTTTCAAGGAAGTTGAATAAATAAATATCTATAATTTAAGCCCATCTTATTTAAATTTAGACTAAATACCAACCATAATACTATCCTAATATATTTCTTTTTGAAACAGGTAGAATTTGTGATACCAGTGTTATCGACCTTGCTCGTAGTGTGTCCAAATTACACTTGTTATCATACCTCTGATAGTTTTAATCTTTCGACTGTCGTAAATTGAATGAGCTCATCTCATATCCGCGAAGTACTCGAATCAGTTTCATCTTAAGGTACAACGACCTCACAAAACAGTACCACAAAAAAGCAAATCAGTTTTGTAATCCTGATAAACACTTTATCTGTATCAAAAACTCACTTTCTCAAATCAATTATATAAAACTAGCTACATGTGTTCATTACACCAAATCATAATTCAAACCCGTTAAATACCCTGGTGACCACTATGTATGAAATTTGCTATGCCTCTGTTTATCTAATTTAGACATTCAATGAAACGAAGGTTGAGGTGATGAGATATGGATGACTATCCAAATCTTTTCGGAAAACATCACTCCACTATTTCATTGAAATTAGGTGACTCATTGTTTATTTGCCATTTTCTATAGTATCAAACATTGATGCCTGTCAATGATTGAAATACTGTACTAGTACAGAAAAATATTGCCCTTTTTATTTGTATATTAATTAAACATGAACGCAGGAACTAATAAATATAATTACTAAATTAAAATATAATGATATTGAGCAAAAAAATGTAATTAATCATATCAAATAAAAGGCCTAGTAACAGAGGTTTCCGAGATTAATGTAAAAAACTATAGTTGCTAAGATGTGTAGTAACAACACATGTGTTGCCATCTTTTAAGGAAGTTACATGTTTTTGTTCTTTTCTTCATATTATATATGGTTGTGGTTATACAAGAGATAATTATTTTCATTTCTTTATTATTGTTCATTACTAGGCAAGTGGGGAAGGCTATGTCCAGCAGTGGCCAAACAAATGCTTATGAAATCTTTTATCTACTTCCTGAATACATGTTTACAATATCACTAATAGATTAATGAATACTTCCAAAGGATTAATTTACGCGATATAATGTAGGGCGCGGCGATACAAAAACCGCGAAGGGAGGACGTTGACCTATAAACCCTAAACCACACCTATGTGGCAATGAATGGTAATTAAATTTGATTAAGCCATCACAAATTCATTAATTCATTTAAAAAAATCAATAAATCTAATCGTACCCAGATACAAGTAAAGTGATATTTTAAGACTTCAAACTTCACAATTGGATTCATTGATGGTTAAAATGCATGGACTTTTACAAGGAAGTTTGAATATTAATTATAAAGTAAGGTCAAAGAAATTAAATATTGTGTAAAAGATGTGACTTCAGAGATGGTGCCTGATCAAGATGTATGGAAAAGGGTAGTACAATCCTGTGCAAACCCTCCATAGGGAAGGGGACCACAAGATAATGATCATGAAACTATGGCCTCACAGCTAATATTAGCTTCTAATGATGCCAATGTCCTCTGTGTCAGAACCATTCTGTTTCCGAAAATAAGGTCTCACATGACTTAGAAATCTGAACTTAGACTTGAAGTGCCGGTACAAAATTCTACCAACCAATAGCTTCTATACATAGTACGGGCTATGATGTCTATAATTTCACACCTGGCATGTAATACAATTAAGCAATTTAAATTCATAGTTTAATAATAAATAACTCACCTCTGGTGAATCAAATGGGTATTTATTTGTGAATTTAAACTGAAGTACAAATTTTTCTCCTTCATATAATGTGCCGGGAACTCCTTCCATGTGAATTGTCCATCTGAAATATACGTATATTAAATAAATTTGTACATGTTTCAATATTTTATTATATGAGTTATCATTTAGCATTTAAACAATTGGTGTGGATGACTAGTGTCTAAGCCTAGATTATGCTCGACTCATTTTAAGAGATTGTAAGCCGAGGATATTTAAAAACACTAACCGTATGACTGATAGAGGGATTTATCTTATTTTCCAGGTGTTATTAGTAAAGATATCTTATAGTAATGTATGCATTGTTAATAGAGGTTAGTAAATTGTTATGCCAGTATCAAGGTAAGAGCAACTCTCATGCATCATTCTTGCAGAGTGAAAGGATAAGTATTCAAATTTATAATGAACTGAATAGGAAATAAACGAACTTGTCAACTAAAATCTGACACATAGATCAGGTTAGAAACCAAATTGTACATTATAAACTTGGATTATATAAATTAATGGCACCTACAGTCTTATCTATTTTTAATCACTAATTGAGTCATATTTTTTTTATAAAGTAAACACTAAGCCAATATTTGTGTTCTTAACAAAGGATAGTTGTTATGTTTGTATTGACTTTGCACTTCTATTATAGAGAGAATTGTAGAGAAGAATAATACATACAATGTCAGATTTTGGCTAGCCTGGTCTCCGTCGACTGTAACACCTGCAGGTGGTTCTTTCATAAGAGCCATAAGCTCTTTTTGTAGTCTTCGCTAAAAAGATAAAATAAAAATTACATCCTTATCGATCTAAGACAATATAACGATCTTGCAATTAGGTCTTGACACGAAACAAATTTCGACAGAACGAAAATAATAGTAATCTGAAAGAAATCTTGTGATGGACCTGTCAAAACAGCTGTGGCATAACAAAATTATATTGCATTTAACTGATATTAGAAGAAAGGAAACATAATACATAAGTCGACAATTGGTTGTCTCTTTAAAACTAACCGAAAGTCAACGTAGACGGTAACATTTTGTTTAATTTTACGTACCTCCGACGGGGACATAGCCGCCATTATTCCAGTTCAGACCAAAGAGTATATAATTATAATTATAATAATAAGATACGGTTCTTGTACTTCTGTAGATTGAAAGATTGAAACTTGGATTGAAAATTGAAACGAACTCTCACGAAAAGAAAACAGGGTTGCTACACCATACACCACTTTACAAAATAATGACACGAATTAAGTTTTACAATAAAACACTAGAACACCAAAGTATTTCTAGCAATGCTCACAGAAGAATAACAAGTGGTAGAAAATACGGACAACAGTGCTATTAACATATCTGTTCACGTAAAATATTAAAAAATCATTTAGAGTTTAGCATTTTTAATGAGTGATTTTCCGTAATAAATTTCGTAGGTATAGGGTTTATTGGGTTAGTATAAATTAAGTAAGTAGGTTTATAGTAATACTAGTTCTTGATTTTGAATGCCTAACCTCAGCCCCTAACATAGTTTAGAAAATGGTAGATTTTGACTAATTGATACATGGCAATACAATTCACGAATAATTTGCAAAGAACAAGTAATTTTCAAATATCAAATAGGTAGTGAGTTCTTGTTTGATAAAAAACCTTAATAAGTCGAGTTGTTAATAATACGTGCATTTTCTTTTATCTGAATTAAATTACTAATTATTTTTTTGCACACTAAAAAAAGGGTAATACAATTAATAGGGTAATTAAATATTTTTATGGCAGCATCGTGCTTGTCATTGTCATCTTTGTAATAAAAAGTTATAAACTAAAGCGAGTTCATTTATTTATTACAGTTTAAAATATTATGAAGGGAGTTAGTTGTATTTCACAGTATCATAGTTTACATAAAATATTGAAGTTGAAGAATACGCGATTTCATTTCTGTTACGCTGTTTTAATTCATCGAACTGAGCCTTTTGTTCATGTCTGAGTTGTTATTACTTAATCTTCGCTATGGTTTCTTATCCAAAGAAAACTTCGGCAGAGTGGTTTATTGAACAACTAAATGTTGAAAATGCTAAATTATTAGCGTTTGTGCTTGTGCTAGGTTTTATTGGTTACCACGGTATTTTGCACCTCCGGTACGGTAAGTTTTTTGTGGGGTCAAGTTACTTAGATTTTAGCCGAACTAGCTACCCGGCACCGGTACTTAACCAATGCGTCGGTGTCCATAAGTGGCTATTGCGGGTTGGTAATTCGACAGTAACCTTTGTGTTAAAACTATTTATGTTGTAAAAAGTTATGGATTATCAAAATATTAATAAAGTAGATGATTTTATAGTACTTTAATTTGTAACTCATCAGTATTGATTTCTCATGCTTTAAAATACCTCCTGCCATAAATTACCTGGACACATTTCCTACTAAAGAATAGATAATATTAAAAATATGTTTTATAATTTTTTTTTTGTCTTAAGATGTATCATACCTTAATCTATGTGTATAATCATGAGTGTGTCGCCAGGTCCGGACTCTTGCACATGGTTGCTTACATCAGGGAGGTATAAAGGTGACCACGAGTGGCAGCCTTACGGGTGCATGTTACACAAATATTCAAAAACGTAAGTTGCAATATTTTCAACCAAGCAAAAACTCACAATTGTTTTTTTCTCATAGACCCGTTTAGAAGCTTTACTGTTTCAGTAAATAAAAAAATGGTTCTATTATCATTCATGTTGTACGACATTAATATATTATAACTTTATGACAGGGATGCAAGGAGATGCTTACGGTACTTGGCCTTTTGGGGTAAATACAACAGTTTCGCCTTTATCGGCGACTCACGACTCGAACAGTTATATGAGTATTTTATAGGTAAGTAAAAATTTATAGATGTCACACATACTTTAACTGAAATATATTTATTACGATTGTGATAAGAAAAAACGTAATATATTAACAGTTAGTATTATCTTTAATACATGGGTGTGTGTCATTAAATACCATTTTGTTATAACACCTTATTTACTAGTTTGTCAGAATACCTTATTTGATCAAAATTTGAGTTTCATGCTAGTTTTTTATTTGCAGGTGTTCTCAAGACAAGGTCCGATTTAGATTCATCTTATTCGACAATAGATCACCACATGCCCAACTACACATATGTGGACAGCAAGCTGAAACTATTTGTCACATTCATATGGAGCAATGATGTCTCCAAGACTATGGTTGAACAATTCCGAACATGGTAAGTTTATAACCTTTATTATAATTACTCACTTGACAAGTATTTAAATTTAATACTACATTAGTATAGAGTATACTATATTATATTATGGTTGTATTGTGAAGATCTATAGAACAACATATAATTTCAAATTCCGTCCAACTATTTTAACTTTTGCCTGTTATATTGTCTGCATAATTAGCAAAATACTTATTTAGAAGTCTATGTGTCGGACGAACCTATCTTTGAGCCTAAATTAATTTGAAACTATTTAGGAGATTGGGAGTTACCAAGTATATGTCCTTGAAAGTGATATCCCGTACTGTAGGTAATTGTAAAATGTATTGACGTCGACCTTCCCAGGCAGCGGTTAGACCGGCCTCCGTCAGTGATAGTGGCCAGTACTGGTCTCCAATTGGTTAAGAACCGGAACACAACTGACTTCGTACTGGAGGAATACAAGAGGAATCTAACGCAACTAGTCCAGCCGATGGACGCGCTGGCGGCGCGCGGTACTCAAGTGCTGTGGAAACTTCTGGAGTCTGTTGACACGACGCTCATTAAAGATGACGTGAAGATCAGTAATCATGACATTGAAGCTTATAACGGAGCTGCCATGGAGGTCAGTTTATTATTTCATTAAAAACATTCTAATAATTACAAAGTATTGAGTTCCTTCCAGACTTATTTAAAATTAATTAACCCGTTCTTGACAATATGTTACTAATAGCTTGGCTGAGGAAGTAGCTAGCTTGAAATATATTGACTTGACTCATTTAAAAAACATTTGGAACAATAAGGGATTATTTAATTAAATAGCATCGGTGACGCAGTTGTTAAGCGCGTGGCCGGACCAGAGTGTTTTCGACATTGTCCAGGTTCAATTCTCGCCATATACCAATGAGTTTTTCGCTTTTCGAATTTTATATGTGCATTATCCGGCGTTCTTAGGGCGAAGAAAAAACTTGGAGATGCAACTTGTATATGTCGTCGAAGAAATTCTAAAATCTGTGTGAACTCAACCAAACTGCCCGACCTATTGCTAGGGCTGACTATGTCGGGCAGGGCAGGGTACACTCCAAGGTTATTAGTGGGGATGTACTGTGAGCTGATGATGATGAATAAGGGATTATAGCTAGTAGTTCTTTCTACCTTTTTTACCTAGCATCCGATTTAATCTACGTATTATTGGTAATGTTTACAATGGATGTGGTCCTTTATCTTATCACAAACACCTTGTTCGTGTTGTAAATGTATTTTGTTTGTATACAGATACTCCGGCACAGCGAGGCGCGCGTGTGGGGCGCGGCGCGCCTCGTGGCGGCGGGCTCTGCCGGGGGCGAAGCTCTAACCCGCACGGCGCTCCGTCACTGCGCGCAGATCCTGCTCAACATGTTCTGCAATGACCACATGAACTTCAACGACGGCTCGTGCTGCGCCCAGCCGGAGCCCTACACTCAGCTGCAGATGCTCACGTTCGCGTTGTTCCTACTCTGGTGAGATGTTACACGCTGTAGTTTTAAGATAAAGTTTTATGTGAAAGTCGTCAGAGGTAGATTATTGTCTGAAATAGCTAGGCTACAAATTAAGTTCTTTTGAATTCCGGTCGAACAAAGTCGCGAGCGTCAGCTAGGGGCCGTTCAAGTTTTACGTAAGTAGATTTATTACAATTATTCACCTCCCCATTGTCAGCAAAAGTAATCAAAGCTCTTACCTTCTAAGATGCTGACGTAAACATTGCTATGCGAATTTTTCATGAGCTTAGAAAATGTGTAGGTTGCCGATTTGTGTCAGAAAGTAAATACTACTGCTGGAGTAAAAATCATCTAGGCCCCCCACCCCCTATGTCATCAATAAGCAAAGCAATGCCCCCCGCCCACCAATAGTGCTTATGTAATACATGAACGACCCCCCAGTACAAAAAACAATGTGTCGATGTTTCTTAATAATATAACAAAATATTCGTTCTTCTAGCGCAGTCGTTGCCAGTTTACGGTGCGTATGGCGGTGGTCGCAGAGCGTACGCCAGAAGATGGAGGGCTACGCTTTGGTGGGGCAGGCGACGGTGGTGCAGCCGCCCTCGCCCGTGCTGGCGCTGGCCAAGCTCGGCATGATCATGGCGTACTTCTACCTCTGCGATAGAACCAACTTCTTTATGAAAGAGAACAAGTACTACTCGGAGTGGAGTTTCTGGTTGCCTGTCGGTTACGTGTGCGCCTTGGGGCTGTTCTTTACTGATGACTCCCGGTCCAGCAGGTGAGCTATCTTCCTTACCTACTGCGTTTTCACTGTTGAAAGACTTTTTTTTACAGAAAAAGGGGGAAAACGAGCCTCGGATCACCTAGAATTATTTGATCTGATGCCCACGGACATCAGCAACACCAGAGGAATCGCAGATGCGTTGGCCTTAAAGGGAGACATACACTCTCTTCTTGAAGGTCCCTAAGTCGTAACTGCGCGTTCAAAACATTGTTAAAAAGCAATCAAGTTAATTGAATAATAATCTTAATTAATTGCACTTCAAGTCGTTAAAACCATTTAGTGCATCGCAAAGTATATCTACTGAGTATGGATTTGGAAAAATTACTTTTGGGTCCGTGTGGAATAAAAAAAAGTAATTGTAGCCTATGCTCTATTTCACACAATGCTCTATGTCTGGGCCAAAATTCATAGACACGCGAACTAATTTCTTTTAGTAATATGTCTTGTAACCATTCCAGGTTACTACCTGACCTCATTCCATTTGACTATTCGACTATTTTCGAATAGTCGAATGGGATTCGAATCCCCGACCACTAGGTCTATAGTTCGCACCCTTAAACATTAGGTTATTGGCACATTAACGGCACTGTTTCAGAGTTCTACACAGAAACCAAACAGATGAATGGAAGGGTTGGATGCAGCTCGTCATCCTAGTATACCAAGTGACAGGAGCGAGCAAAGTTCTTCCAATATACATGTTAGTGAGAGCACTGGTCTCTGCTTACCTCTTTCTGACCGGCTACGGGCACCTGTACTACACATGGAAGACGGGGGACGCGGGCCTGGTCAGATACTTCAGGGTCATCTTCCGACTCAACTTTTTGACTGTGGTCTTATGTCTGACGATGAACAGACCCTACCAGTTTTACAGCTTCATACCGCTGGTGTCTTTCTGGTATACATTGGTATGTATATTCAATTATATAAGTTCTTATACATACTACATTTACAATAAATTTTCCATAAATCAATAATAGAAATAAAAATTAACCAGATTTTTTTTTGTTTGCGGAACATTTAACGCGTGTGAGGTCCCCTTCTCTTCTCGTTGAATCACAGTTTTGTTTCATTTTACTAATGTATAATTTTTTGTAGGTATTTGTAATTTTGGCGCTGCCGCCTCATATAACGCAGTCGTCGACGCACACCGTGGAGTCCAAGCCTTACCAGTACCTGTACATCGCGCTGAAGATCATGGGCCTGCTGACCATCGTGACGGTGCTGTACATGAGCGAGGTGTTCTTCCAGAAGATCTTCGTGACGAGGCCGTGGAAGGCGCTCTTTGTGAACTCTGACGATGACATACACCAGTGGTGGCTGAGGTGGAAGCAGGACCGGTGAGGGACAATTTTAGATATGCCAAAGGATTTTTATTAATTTACAGTTTTATTGTATTTAGTTTACGACGAAAATATTTTTAACATAGACGAATTTCATGTATTTTGATAAAAATAGTGAATTCTTAAATAATTTATGGACATCATCATATCATGTGTGCTCGGAACATCGTACGGGGCGCTGCGCACAATATAATGTAAGAGCGCTCAGATCGTCTTGAGCCACCTCGAGAGCAGCAGTTATAATATGAGTAACTCGTGCCAGGTACTCAATGGCGTACGGTATCATATTCGCGACGGCCTACCTCCTCGCGCAGCGCTACAGCCTGCTGGACGACAACAACCACAGCAACCTGTTCACGCCGGGCCTGTCGCTCACCGCCACGCTGCTCGCCTTCATCGGCGTCGGCACCTACGTCACCTTCACCTTCCTCTGCAACAACAGCTTCGACTGCAACGAGATCCACAGCTACGTGTCCTTCCTGCCCACCGTCAGCTACGTCATCCTGCGCAACGTGTCCGGCGCGCTCCGCACCAAGCACTCCAGCCTGTTCGCGTGGTTCGGGACCATCACGCTGGAGCTGTTCGCCAGCCAGTCGCACATCTGGCTGGCGGCGGACACGCACGGCGTGCTCGTGCTGGTCCCGAGCGCGCCCATACTGAATCTAATATTAACTTCTTATATATTCATATTTACCGCACACGAAATACATAAGTTAACTCTAATAATTCTACCGTACGCGGTGCCGGACGACTGGCGCTTGGTTCTAAGGAATTTTGCCATATTTCTAGCGATTTTGGTACCGATAGGTATCCATGATGGTATGTTCTAAAACCCAAGTTCAGATTTGGCTCCGCTTCTGTAAATATCGTAAAGTATTTTTTTATATTTGTGTGCGATAGTCATTGGTACATAAGTTGCTAATCAGTACAATTGTACGACTACATTAATTTATTTTTTTTGGATAGAAACATTCCATAAAATGTCATTTTTGAAGGAATGTCCACTGTGCATGGCAACACCTCGTCAGTGTTACCTTCGGTTGATCGCCATGTACCCTCCCCTGCCCAAGATGCTGGGCCGTGCTAGGTGCTGTAAGTTGGTTCACTCTGGACTGTGTAATAAATAGGCAGCCTATTTAATTGAACTTAAAACTTAACACTTAATTCACTGTTATCGTTCAAACGAAAATAACTTTATTCCCTACTATACATGTCAAAGTGTAATTCGGGCTAATGTCGAGTATTTCAGTATTGCCATTTTCAATATTTCGTTTGATACCAAATTTGGTGTTGCCATGTATTCTTATAGTATTATACACATAATCTAAATTATTTTTGTGGTGAGTGCTGTTCGATAATTTAATTAATAAGTGAATTAATGCTGTTTGTGATGACGGACTGTACGATGCATAATGTTTTGAGTGAGATTTGTTCAAAT
Organism: Papilio gigon; assembly: GCA_027563995.1. Classification (NCBI taxonomy): domain Eukaryota; kingdom Metazoa; phylum Arthropoda; class Insecta; order Lepidoptera; family Papilionidae; genus Papilio; species Papilio gigon. The sequence continues at coordinate 7,168,973 of JAODUI010000004.1, read as the reverse complement.
TATAATAACGTGAACATTTTTATTTCGTTTTTGAAGTATTATTTTAATATAAAAAAAGTGTACAAGTGATAAATTATTTTCAAAACTAAATAAATATAGACGCTTTATTCTTAAAACGAGCACGGTGTAGAAAGTTA
>JAODUI010000004.1:7141935-7167429 GCA_027563995.1 Papilio gigon | reverse complement strand
TACAAGTGATAAATTATTTTCAAAACTAAATAAATATAGACGCTTTATTCTTAAAACGAGCACGGTGTAGAAAGTTATGTTAGTCTGTGTGGCCGGACATGTCTCTGTTGGACGCATATATATTATGTATTGTAAATCCAAAGAGTGGGTAAACACAAAAAGTTTATACTACAAAATATTGTTTCTCGTATTTATTATTGATAAAAATCTCTGGTAATATTTTGCTGTGACTATTGCATAGACGTGTGTAACAGTTTGCTTGGAATTTTTATGTGGTTCAGAATTTTCACTGACCGCTTTTGTTGAAGTACCAAGTTAAAGGCCGGCAAGTCATCTGTAGTTAATCTGGTATTGCGTATGTCTGGGCTTTGACGATCTGATGACCTTTGTGATCTTAAACCTCGCTTGTTGGTCTCTTATAACAAATGTACAACCGACCTTGGATCTCTTTTTCATATTTTGTCATGTAATCAGTTGTGCAGTTGTTTCTTTCTACGGCCGTGTCTTAGTCTGTGTGTGCAGCACGATTGTATTTTATTATATATGTATTGTGATCGTTACTTTATGTATATATTTTGACATTAAGTAACATTGTAATAATTTTATAATGTAATTAATTATATCGTTACATTTTAAATAGCGATGTGGGAGGATGTGTTGGCAGTTTGGTTTTTACCTATAAATGTGTGTTGTGGATGGAGAAAGAATATCTGAGTATCAACAAGTTTTTTTTCCTCGTTTGTATAATTTTTGTATTAGGCGGCTTTAAACAATGAAAATTATAATTTGAATTGACTTTTGTTTATGAATATTGTAACAATGTAAATACGACGCGGCCCCGTCGTCAGCCGAATCAAACACACTGTGATTTTAAATGTTGTAAGCTTTGGAATGTGTAATTTATTGTTTTATTATCTATAATAAAAATTAAAAAAAAATGCTTTTATTTTTCTTCGTGTAAACTTAGAACAGTATACTCTGGCGGTATTCCGCCTCAACAGCGACTATTCCGTCGTTTGCGCAACTGTTACCTCATTGATTGTCTTACGAAGGAGCGGAGTTTGTGTAGGTAGAGTGCCCCCACAAACCCCGATTGTACCAACACCTTTAAAAGTTAGTCGCTTGAACGTTTCGTACGAATTATGTTAGGCGGACACAATAGTCGATGGGATACTGTTTATAAATATGTTTGTGAGAAAAAAGTAGGTCAGTGGTCAGAGGAGGTAACCACTAGTTGCTTTTTATTATTATACCGGTGTTTGTGCTACTCATTTGTTAATTTGTGAAAAGGTTTTGAGGACTTTGTGAAAGAGTGCGGACAAGGAGGTTTTTAAGTGGAACACCGCGAGCGATTGTGACTTTAGATACATGTATTTTACTAAAAATAAACATCACATCGAGTAAAATAAGGTCAAAGACAATTAAAACTTTTTGTTTAACAAGCAAATTTATTATTTAATTTTTACATTGTCAGTGAAATTGATATTCATAATTATAAATGATTACACATTGAATGGGAAAAGTGTAAAACTTAACTATATTCGGTTAAATATCGGAAAGACACGGTTATAAATATTTTGTATGAGAAAACATTGATATACAGATCACAGATATAATGTAAACAAAAACTTGATTAACAGTGTTATATCAAACCCATGCATAATAGTTCAATAGTCAAATGTAAAATCACGTTAACAACAGCCCATTGTTCCACTGTCCAAAAAATATTTTGCGTAAATAACACCGTTAGATATATACTAATTCTTAAAAAGTTTGTGTAACAGTGAATTCAACTGACTAAATAAAGGCGCGAAAACATATTGTCCTTTTCTCTATTTGAAAAACCATAGATAATATTTGTTTTTGCCCTACATCTATGCTACTATTGAAACACACGGGCGCGCAGTTTTGCCATGTCAGTGTTACAAGATGTCAACTCAAGTTTTATTCCGAAAATCCCTTATTCTTTGTACTGATCTTTGGTCTTCTATCTAGATGGATAAACCCTGCGCTTGTAAACAAGATAAATGCATAGACTTTAATTAGTAGGACGTCCTTTTACGTTTGTTTTTGCACTGACAGACATGTCAAAGATGATTAAAAAAGCTTTATGTGAAACGAACGATTTTGTTTTTATTTTTATCAAAGTTTTATTAACATAAAAATTATGTTTCATGTCATTTTAGGGATTGCTTTCATACATCTTACTAAATGTTTGAAAATTTTCAATTTAAACATTTTCCTTTTTTGTGGTTACAGATTACAAATTTATTTATCAATCAATAAAGTGACATTTTTGAATGTAGTTACTACACAATTTAATATTAATAACTATTAATTAAATTTAATAATGTATACATATTGCTTATGATAATTAGGTGCATTTATAATCCTAATTTCTTAACACATCAATGAATTTAATACTCGGCAAAATTTAACCAAAAAAAATCTTATCCAACCAATTTGTTAGGAAGTCGAGATATTTACGTCTCATACGTGCTGGCTTTTGAAGAAAAACTAATAGTAAAACAGAGTAAATATAAAATAATATACATCACACAGACAACAGAAATAAATCCATTCTCACGCACATTCGAGAAAAACCAAGCTATTTAAGAGTTAAGTTTAGAAAATCAGTCTCAATGAACAGGCCTTTATTACCATAGCTATAAGATAGTTTTTATTTTACAATTGATGAATCAAGCGATGAACTCTAAAGAATCTAATGAACGTGACATTCGCTACAAGTGGGAGAAACTTCGCTGCGATGACGCGGTCGACGCTATCGGATTTTTGCCGTCGTTTTTAATCTATGTTACGCAAGTCATAGATTAAAAATGTAGATTAATGTTGCCACATTAATGTCAGGTGGTTAGTGGAAATTCGGGCATCGGAAAAACGACAAGGATAAAATGTAACATTTAAAGTTTATACATATATAAATATTATTTATTTTATGAGACAAAACACACGCAAGTTAACGGACCTATCGAATACTACACGGCTACTAAGTTTGGTTCTTCTTAGACAATCAGACGTCAGTCTTTGCACAGTCGAATCACATTTACTTTATTGCTGAGACTGTAAAGCTTCCACGCATTCAGTTTTAACTGAACAGTCCCACTGTTCAGTTAACATTGAAGCTGTGACGAGCTTGACTAACATTAAAAGTATACCTTTACCGTGGGCTTCGACAGCCTTGACAATCAAATAAGATGACAGATGACAATGTTTGTTACTGCTGTCAACACCCACAGTAAGAATATCGAAATATTCATAGTAAAAGTTTCGTTTTTTAAATTACCAAAAACTTATGGAAGAAATATAAAATTTTCGTTCTTAACAAGATTTAAACAAAAAAATATTGACAATGTAAGAGAAAATAGTTATAATTTCACTCGTGGAGATCATTTCAAATTAATTTGTTGGCGGGAAAAACATTTACTGACAAGAATCATTTAACAATTTCTTTTTTTGTTTTTGTTTACCAAAAAGTTTTTCATAGATGATTTTTATTAAATAGATTAAAAAACGAAGAAAGAAATTTAATCATTAAATTGAACGAATCGTTTTAATGTAACATTTGCTCGCTCTAATGACGTTTTCATTATTTTAATCACTTAAGATCTACGTAACATTGCATTTGCTTCTATTCTATTGGTGCGTAGTTAACATGTAGTTTGAATCGTTAAAATTGTCTAAGGCTACGTTACCTAAATATTAAAATAAACGGTGCGCATATACCGTACGTTATGTATAAATACGTGGTAATTGTGCTCATGGTATACAGATTTTTTTGGGCCTTTCATTTTATATTTAAACTTATTTACTAGATTTACAACTGATACTTATGTATATTTAAGAAAAACAAACGAAAGTTTTCTCTCTTTCCCCGGTATTTACATTATAGAACAACAAGTTTATGTATTTACAAAATAGCAAAAAGTGCACAAAAGATAAAAGTCACAAAATATGTAATTGAGCAATATCTTTAAATATATATATTTACAAAACACTCACAGATAAAGTTATTTTATATAACAGCGAAAGGAACTAGGATATCTCTGTAACATAAAATTCCATTCATATCAGTGTACGAAGGAAGAATTCTAAATCATTTTGTCAGGAAAGGCAAATTTCAACAAGGACTTTGAAAGTTTTTTTTTTAAATGAACAGATACAAAAAACGTATTCTACGCACGTGATGCAACAAAGATAAAAAAAATAAAGAACAATAAGTGTGGGACAACAATCTACTGCGCTAAGTACCAATATAATTAATATCTAGAAAATTTTATTGCTATAAGACAATTACTTACACCGTCAAGCTTCTATTAGGTGCGTTCTAGACATTAAAAGTAGAACAAAGGAAAAATTAAGAGTTTAATTCAAGTAACATCTACTGTATATAACGTTACTACATCGCATTACTTATTTTAAACTATATCACAATTACATTAGAATCTTGTATACGTACATGTCAATATGACAGCTGTCAAAATGCAGACTATAAATGCCGCTCAGTAGTTCGACTAACCTCAAATCGGTGTAACAATGTTTGATGCCCTTAAACTTGAATACGGCGAAACGGAGTACAGTAATTTGTAGACAACGTAAACATTAGTATAAAATAGTAGAAATTTAACAAGATCACACGACTCAGTAAAACGTTAATCGGAATTGTCGTTCCCCGCGGTATTTAACGTCCTGTTGTCCTCACTTAATAACGACTTGTCGTATCGCCTTTGCCTCAGCATTTTAGGTCTCGCCGCGCCCAGCAAAGGCGCTGATATTGCGTGGCCGCCCATCGGGTTGATCTCTTTCCGTCCTTGCAGCAACGGCGATGTGACACTCGACGACTCGTCGCCTTCATCATCTGACAGCGCGGGATAACTCTCCTTCATTTTAAGGCTGCGTTCCAGTCGACGAAGAAATCTAGAAACGTAGTGTACGTTTTAGTTTTCACTTCAAAAGTCTTTATATCTAGATGTTTAATTAGTAAACCGTAGTCTTATTCGGGTACAATTCGCGAACTTGCCTTTGTAAATTGATTTGATTTATTTTCTTATTTTTACAAACCTTATTTGGTTGCTTATGGTCCTCAGCTTGTTGACTTTGCCCGGCTTGCGCGAGTCCTCGGTCAGGTCCAAGCTTGACGATATTTTTGATGACGTGTCCTAAAACAAACAGTATAAGTTATACGTTTTGTTTCAATTTGTAATTTTCCGCTGACACATGCGTCCAACATCTACTTTGATCCAACAAACTGTACATAGAAAATATGAAGGTATCTAAAATTGGTGACTAAATGATAAACATATGATACATTCCGAAGTATAGAAGAAACGACGACATCGTTGTTCTAAACTACATAAAAATCTTCTATAGGAAACATTTAAATTTGAAGAAATGTCGATGATTTTGATGAGTGAAGAATCAATAAAGAGTACTGCCATAGATGTACATTGATACTACGACATAGCGTTGCTCAGTAGACAATACAAGCTTCCAATTCTGTAGACAAGTTAAACAACTCTTCAATTCACAAGCCGAACATTCTAGAAGGTAAAGTCTAGAAGATGCACAAATTGCAGATGTCGCGCTAGTACATTCACCTCGGAACTACGGCATTTTTGTCTCCGGAGCGGTTTCCTTTGGCGGACCTCACTCGGCTGCGAACATATTGAAGGGACAACAAAAAATAACAGAAGCATAAATATGTACACGAGGTGCAGTCAATCAACTTTCTTGTGCCGTCCACCAACCTCATTAATTTTAGCGGTTACAACTATACTCCCAGAGATCTTAAGTATCCTTAATAAAGCCTAGTGCATTATTTAGTCTCTTCCTAGTTTATTTTCTAATGAGGTTCGCGGAAGATATTGTTGTAGTGCCGTATATAAAAATTAGTGTCCGTTTGTGCCATGCGCTATTTTGTGTCTGTTAATTTTTAATTAATGGTAAAATAGTGCTTATGAGTAAAAATTGAATATTAAATGGGCTTTGATATTTGGGGTGGATATTGAGTCATTATCAGGATTTAAAAATCAAACCTTCCAAGCAGTGTACAATTTGTATTATACTGTAAAGTTATTTCAAACACAATAAAATAAAGATAAAAGTAAGGAAATTATAGAACTTGTATAAAGTAAAAAAAATATTTTTGAAATTAAGTATGTTAGCTACTAACCTGCATTTCTAAATCTGGCGGCAGTCGTAGTTCTCTTGCTGAGGCTACAGATGCCACGGAGGCGTTGCTGACAGAGTCCTCGGATGAAGAGGAGGAGGCCAGGGCGGGCGCCTGCGACCGGGAGCGACGTTTGCTCACCTTGCGTCCTCGGTTACAACATGGCACCTGACAAAACATCAACAAGCTCGGATTGACATTTGGAAATGACGCACTTGGGCTGTTTTGAAATATCGAGAAAATTAATATTACAGTTTGCAACAGTTTTGTTATGATAGTAGACATACCTCAAGCAAATTGTGCATTGAATGCGGCATATGAGGAAGTACTGTTTTAGCTGCGACCGACACTTCGTGTGACACAGTTCGTGTCGTCCGTCGATCTCTTCTTCTGCCAGCCTTTCTATGTGAATTATTTCCTGTTTTAAAAATGCCTCCCTTTACACACTCTGAACTAGGAAAATCGTACAAGCCATCTGAATCTGTAAACGGCAGCTGACGTCCATAGAACTGCGGAGAAAATCTTCCCAAGCCCGTTTTATCACTCAAGGGACTTTCACTACGAGAGCTTACTGGGCTGAGCGGTCGGCTACCGTCAGACAGCAGCATCGGTGGCTTCAAGCTCGTTCTTTCATCTAATCCCCTTTCAACACTAATACATTTCACTATGGAACATTTCGTAACACCACTCGGGGAACATATTTGAGGTATCTCTAACGTTTCTTTCAAAATAACCAAATTCTCCATTTCTTTAGCACTCGACGGCACGTCATCGACTCTTTCGTCAGTACCAATTCCTTCGTCATTCGACTCTAGCAGAGGATCATCGGACAAGGTTTCCGAATCGGATCTTCCACGTCGTCTGTCGTTTGTTTCGTTACTGGAACCCGCCGGACTCGAATTGGTTTTCATTAGCGGTCGCCTTCTTGATTGAAAACACGATGGCCCACCTCCTGAACCTGGGTCTTCCATTTCTGAAGGACATAGCGGGTTGCTGGAGCCGCACCGGGACGGACCCGGACTTGCCATGGAACTATACCCAGATGACGATAGATTGGATTCGGAAGGAGCTCTTTCTCCGCGAGCGGACATTGAAAATGGACTTAAGTAGCACATGTTGCCCGATGGCGGAGGGGGTCTTGGAGAAAGTGGTTCGTCCGATTCTTCGCTGGCGTTGTAGGTGACTGTTATCAACGGCGGTGGCTGAAATTCTAGATGGGGTGGTGTTCGCCTAGGCGGCGGCGATCCTGGTGATGGCCTCTCTATCGTGAGAACTGGAACTCTTAATGTTGGTGGAACAGGTGACGGCGAAGACATTTCGCGTTCTGAATCTTGACTGTGCGTGAAACTAGGAGTAGGCGAATCTGTCACTTGAGTGGACGGTGTCGGCGTCTCTATACTAACCGCTGGCTGTCGTAACTAAAACAAAAACGTATAGAAGTTAACGATAATATTTTTGATTTCATATGTATGATTGTTTTAATTTTTATTTACCTTTAATCTTAAGCCTGCAGTAGGCCTTTCAGTTCTTTCAGGTTTGATTTCGTCTAGTTCATCTTCACTGGGGGAGAGACACGTCGTTGATTCACTCTTGATATCTGATTCCATTTTGGATCTTGGCATTCTTGGCGAAGGTAACGGCGTTGCTAAGGGTGTGGGCAGTGGAGTTGGCAAGGGGGTAGGTAGCTCTCGTATCGGTGAGAGGCATTTGTTTATTGTACTTGGTACTTCAAGAAGTATCGACGGCGGGTGAAGCAGGCTGTTTCCTGAATTAGTTGATTTGTGAGCGCTCAGCGGATCAAGGACCTGAAACATTCATTGTAAACATTAATAATATCTAATACTAAAATTGGTTGTTGTCATTTGGGATAAAGTATTTGTTTATTTACCTGAATCTCAATAGTATTGTGAGGCCTAGCGACCGGCGAGTCAGGCGCTAGTGAGGGTATGTGCGAGGAGGCGAGAGATATATCATCATCGACCGTGTCGTCCTGCGGGGAGGAGGCAGTCGGCGTGCTGGAGGCGGATATACCGCCGGAAGATGCTCTGGACACAGCGGCGGTTGATGACGAGAAGTTACGAAACATTGCTAGTATTGAGTCCGCACTTGAAATTTTTGGAGTTCTGATAAATAAAGAGTTATTTATTGCTAATACTCTATTTCAATTTAGGATTACTGATGTTCACTTAAAAACATTTTATATTTTAATAAAATATCTCGTTTCTTATATTACCAACCTTACCTGGAATACTTCTTCAAGGCAGCATGAGCTAGAGTCAAGTCAAGGCTTGACATAGAGTCGCTGCCTTGATTGCTCGACGTGCTGTGTGGAGATCTAACTTCGACCCCTGGCGATGGAGGAGTACTCGATGCTTTAGCCTTAACAGTTCTATCAGCTATCACCGCCATGGGAATGGCGATAGTATTCACCATATCTACGTCAGAGCTGGAGCTCATTTCGGCTGACACCTTGTTCAGTAATCTAGCAAAGGTGACTTTCTTCTCTAGCTTTGGATCCGATATGTGCCTCATGGATGGAGAAGTCGACGGAGTGGAACCTTCGCTAGCAAATGATGTGTCTCTATTATCCACACCGTATTCAACAAAGGCTGGTGCGCTTTCAACTGTGCTCAATGTACGCTTCTCCGACATTTGTATAAGCTCTCCCATTGTTATTTTTTTCGAATGATCATTAGCCGATGCCGGGCTGATAAGTTGTTGAAGAATTTGTTTTTTCTCTGCTGCGTTTTTCTTTGTAGGTGTTGAGTTGTTGCGTTTCTTGCGAGGCGACGGTGTACCTGGACACAAAGAAATTACTGTACAAATTTCGAAAGTAAAAAAGAAAAGTGCAACTACAAAAAGCATTTGATACAACACCGAATGTTCATTACAACACAACACAATATCAAGGTATATTTGGCAATCGTTTAAAAGGTGAGGTCATCATCATGCCTGCGAACTCTCGCTGAACGGGTTGGTGCATCTAATGGAAGCCAATTCTTTAGGATTAGTGCCTTTAGATAAAATTATATCAAATTTTAACACATTTGCCAATCGGAGTTTGTGTCGTCTGTAAAGTGTATGTTGTCTACGACTACAGTAACATCGAAGTCAAAATTAAAACGTTTTGTTCTTTCACTAGTGACGAGCTACAATTATGAATGCACAAAAACTATATTTGAAACCAAGTATGCATTCGATTTCATTGGCTACACACCAGTAAGGGACAATGCTGTGCGTTCACAAACTAAAAAGTAAATAAATTCGAGTAATGGTTTGTTATCAGTTCCGTGTTTATTGAAGTAAAAGCAGAACAAAGTCCAAAGCATGCTAAGGCAGACCCACAATCTACAGATCCAGAAGTCATATTGCCAAATCCATGAACAGAAGTAGAAAAGTTAAAATACAATAAGTCTGAAAACCAGAGCCAAGTTAAATCATCAACGCTGGAAAGAACATTGAACAAATAGACAATGTAACATCTGGAAGTAACATTTGGACGATCTACAAAGGTGCTAACGAAGGAAGGAGCGACTACGTAAGAAATGCTTTAGTGTCAGTGCAGAGTTAAATGTGCACACATCAAGAGGCCTCGGGGGGCGACAAGGAGATCACAACGGTTATGGTCGGCATTCCACATCCAGTCATTCAGGTAGCGAGGGTACATCGAGGTGCAGGCCCGCTAGCCGCGCGCTCCGCACCTCCCGGCAATGGTGGCGAGGTGGAATGGTGATAATAGATTCGAATGTGTACTGTATTTTTTTTACCAAAATTATGACAAAAATGTTTCTACTATGTTAGGTTTTGTCAACACAATGAATTAAAAACGCAAATGAAAGTCTAAATAGAAATATTGATAGTACAGAAGTTAACAGTAGTTATAGGAGTAAACAAGAGTAGGTACAATAATGACATAACAATGGAGAATGAGTGTATGAGTGTATGAAATGTGACGGTGCGAAGTGCGCGGCGGCGGAGGCGGGGGCTGACGTCCGGCGCTCCTCTCCTTACGTCCGTGCGCCGGCTTTAACAGATCGTCCAAACTAAAGGTGCGCGCGGCCCGCGGGTGCGGCGCGAGCCCCGACACCGACGGCTTGCGAATACCCAGCCGCGTGAGCAGCGTGCGGTGCGCCGCCGGCTCGCAGCGCGCCACCGCCGCTGTGGACAAACGCCGCGTCACTACCGCCGCGTCACTAACACCGCCTCACTAACTCCGCGCCGCTAACGCCGCGTCGTGCCGCTAACGCCGCGTGGCTAACGCGGGCGCGCCGCCGCTCGGCTCCTCCCGCGGCACCGCGGCGTACCGCTGCCGGCTGCCGCGCGCCGCTAGCCCGATACACACACCATTGCCACGTCGCCGGGACATACGCCATACTTTACAATACTTTTATGAGAGGGGTAACCAGCAAGCGAATTGGCAACCGCTGCCCGTGTGGTTAATAAATCAATTTGGTAAAGAAATGAAGCAAGTAGAAGGAGACTTTTTTCTAAGAAGTATTCAGTATGTTCCGGCAGGTGGTGTCTTACAACAGTCAATTTAAACAATTCAAGTTTCACAATTTTTCTAAAACTGAGTTTAACATCTTTTGATTACTATAATTAACAAACATTTGACGTTGAATTTGTCATTTTAATTCTTGGTAATCTTTCAAATTCTGTAACATGTAAAATCATTTTTATCTCTCTTTCCAAAATTTGAACCAATTTTATAGAAGTATAAACTGGTGGTTACGTTTAACCTTCTGTAGTATGTTCATGTAAATAGTGAAAGCATTTCTTTGGACACTAAATGTCAATTCTTTTATTTACAAAATTTATCCGACCACAAAATTGCTTTGTAAAATAAAAAAAAATGTGTGCAATTTACGAATTACGGAAACATTTTGATTACAATATACGAAAATATTTTTTTACTATGTCCAAAAGACGAAATAATCAAGCAGTTTCCGAATTCGCAAGTCGTGATAACATCAACGAGAGACAGGTACTCGAAATACGCAAAACGTGTCCTTACCGTTCACAGGGTACGGTGCGTTTGTCAGAAATGCATGAGTACAGCCGAAATAAAGGAAAGAAGGCTTTACGGTGAATCACGTGATGCATCTTTGGTTATTACTTCGTAAAAGCTATCCAAAAGCAATTGTTATAAGTAAGTGTGCCGTGGTCTTTACTAGAACAATTCTTAATTTGATAGGATCCAATAGAGACCTAAAGACTTGTCCTCCAATCAACAGAAGTTTGGCGTGAAGTGGACTTACGTCTCGCACATCTGTCCGCCTCCTCCGCCAGCAACTTCTCTATCTTCTCTGGGAAGTGCCTTTTGGCGCACCACACGAGGCCGATGACGCCGAGCACCAAGAAGACAGCTATCAGGCCGAGCCAGAACGGCTCGTGGAGCATTCTTGTACCGAGTCCTACGATTTTTGGCGTAGGATTCGGTATTTCGCACCTGAAAAATTAAAATTTGTGTGTTAAAGTTAAGTTCAAACTAACGAGAACCCTGGCATATTGTAAGATAGCACAGTCCATAAATGTCCCAGATAGCTGAGCAAGAGTTACCTCTTGCCTTTCCAGGTGGGTGTGCACTGGCAGAGGAAGCCTCCGTCCCTCTCGATGCAGGCACCGCGGTGGTTGCACGGGCGGGAGGCGCAGGGACGTGCGCGTTCAGCGCAGCGTCGGCCACGCCAGCCGCGCAAGCACGCGCAGACGAATGCCTCACCCCCACTCCCGTTGCCCACCGACAGCGAACAGTTGCCGAACACGCACGGTGACCGCTCGCATGCCGTCAGCAGACAGAACACACCTGTAGGTGTACAGTTAATAATATAATATCTAGCATCGAAATATCCTAATAAAAGAATACAAGACTAACATAATTCAGCTTACCTGTGTAATATCCAGCACACTGGCAAAAGTTCTTCGTCTCGTCGGAGGCGCAATGGCCACCATTCAGACAAGGGTTTGGATAACAAGACTCTAGATTGGTCTCCTCAGGGATCAGTAACAGCTTGTTGTGATACTCCGGGTCTAAGGAAGACATTTGATTAATAGAGATAATACGTAATCATTAAACAGTAAACGTTAACAATTGTCACATCCATCACTTGCAGACCTTTCCTGACGATTAGCAGCACATCGATGCTAACACCGCGGTCGCGGGCGTGCTGCGTCACCGCCAGCGAATGCAGGTAAGAGTTGATGATAAGCGGCGCGCTGCGTTCCGCCCTCCTGCTGCTTCCGCCCATCTCGCACAGCGTCCACTCCGTGCCGTTGTTGTCCGTATAACTGTCCTTCACCTGATACATTACAGCAGTCTCTTTTTATTTAGATCTAGCTAGTTCCTTCGGTGTAAAATAAATCACCATGGAATAGATTTAATGGATAATGTGAGTATCAATACAAACATTGTCACAACTTGTATAAAATCTCTTACCTCAATCCACCCTTTGCCTTCACCACATGGCCAAGTCTTGGAGGGCGGAGCAACGAGGCGCGTCTTCGCGAAAGCCACAGACAGCGTGTGACCGTGTGGCGCTAGAATTCTAGTGGAGATTTTGGCTCTTAGGGGAGGCGAGCCTGGCCAATTAGGAGCTGACAGTCTACCAGAACGCTGATCCTTCAGTTCCACTACGTGACTCAGGTTTAGGAAGCTTACTGAAATTGTGTCAGTGCGTTATTAAAATTAAAAGTGATATTATGAATAACAAATGAATGTATGAAACATGTGAGCGAATAAGTTATCGACCAAATAACAAAGGAATGATTGAGTTAATGAACATTAAAATGCAACTAGTAAGTACCAACCTGTCTTGAATAGCGCAAGGAAACCAGCGCCAGTGACGTTCTCACCAGTCCTTAACCTTAGCCTCATCGTCTCAGCCTGTGACACGAACATCCCGTTCGTCAGGATCTTTGGATCAACGAAGGGCCGTATGGGCGTGCTGTCGGGATCGATCTGGACCTCAAGAAACGTGTCCTCCGGGATCGCCTCAGTCACATTAATAGGAACGCCGTTCTCAAAAGTTCCGTAGCCGAAATCGAAATGGCTAATGTTGAGAAACACACGTTTCCCTATAACAATGAGATAAGATAAAATATGTTATTGAAAGCATCACAATAACCAAGTAATAAAATGTAAGTTAACTAATTCTATCACAGATTAAACATTCAGTAAAGAATTGTGAAGAATTACCGATCTAACCTGTAGGTGCCAGTATATTGATGGTGCAGTCGAGGCCGGGCAGCAAGAAGTACGGGTAGTTTGGACTCCGCAACTTTCCTTCCTTCGAGGTGAACGTTTGTGACGGACACCCGGCCAATTCTACTGCGCGCCACGATAACGAGAAACCAGATCCTTGAGTGCTGGAAGGAAAGGCAAGTTTATAAAATCACCGAATCTCAGTCACAGCACAAAAAGTTCTGCAATTACTATATGATAAAACAAAGTGCTTGACAATATGGCAAACTTACTTGTAGTCGGAGTGAAAATGCAGAGTAGCCTGGTTGCTGGTGGCGACCCATCTCGTCTCCCCCACCGAGCCGCAGTATCGCGAAGACTTAGTACTCAAGCCATCTCTCAACTACATGCAACAATAAACAATTTGTGTGACACGTGCATACATTTTAGGTTAAATACTTTTTCTCTCTATCCACTACCCTGTCCTTAAAACATAGACAATGTAACACTAACACTTGACTACGGTTAGATAGTTAGTCTCTTAAAACCAAGTGGTTCTTGTTTCAAAAATATCATTGTGTATACTTACTTCTACGAAATCGTACAAGCAATCGTTCTGGTACTCGAGATCGATGGAGTTGAAGACGAAGACGAGCCGTGTGTCCGGCGGGCCCGCCACGTGCACCCAGTAGTCCGCGTCATTGTCGTACAAGCCCGGGTGGTTCGGACTGGACAGTTCTCCTGCGACAAAGGAACGTGTTATACTCAAATACATAAAATACCACGGTCGATAAAACTTTTAGTATAACGGAAAGATATTAAAAAATAAAAAAAGTACTCCGTCTGTTGTGTTTTTTAACTTTTGTGATAAGCAGAGATATTGGGCATAACTTTGTTGCTTTACGTTTTTGCAATCAGAAATGTTCTTCATGAACATGGTCAAAGAGTGTTGTAAAATTGTAACCATAAATGTAGAACTTAACCTAACACTTTATACACCATATCTCGTATTAGAAATATCTAAAGACGTTTGGTACAATACCGGAATGACCCTCAACAGTGTTATTCTTGAGGATGTGTTCTGGGTTGAGGCGTCGCTTGCACACGTAGCCGCCGGTCGCCGCGCATTTCTGCTGCGACCAGTACAGCCCGCTCGGCTGCGACGGCATCGGCGATGTTCGCCACTGACAAAACATTATTAACTATATACCACACTCAGGATTATTCACTAGTCGATAAAAAAGGTAACATCCTGTGCTCTCTTCCAGATAGTAATGTCTGAGCCAAATTCTATCCAGAACCGTTTAGCCATTTAGAAGTTAGCTAACAAAAATCCATTCAACTTAATTTTCGCATTGACAATATTAGCGAGATATTTAGTGTTTTATATCTTTAAAATTGTTGATTTTATCTAACCGTTTAAACATCCTCAAGCGTAATCCTAATTAATACGAAGTTAAATGGGAGAAAACAGAGCTAAGTGAATTTAGATAATTCGTTTTGATCTGAAGCTTTGCCTTAGTACCTAGATTAGGCGCGGCTAAATGGGACGGTGGAGAAATAGTATCTTTGAATTAATATAATTATATCTTTAAGTAATTCTCAGTTGGTTTATCTCTTGTTTTCTTGTACAGTACCGTTTTTGGCTCGTAATATAAATTGTCATTTTGCAATATAAAAGCTCGTTTGTGATAATCATTCAGTTACACCGATACATAAATTGCTTTTTTGTATATTTTACTCGTTGGAAGAAATTAATTGTAGTTCGTAAGCATTTACGACCTTTATTTATAAAGATAAGTGAAAAGTGAAACAACCGTCGTCGCTGGGATGTGCTGGAATAAATTCGATCAGATAAATTACGTTGTCTTTGAACTTTGATACATAAATGAATTCCTACTTTGTTTCTTTTAATTAAATAATTATTTTAAGTACATTGACAACTATTTTTTATACATTCTACCTCTTTTTTTTAATGCTAACGTCTGAGGAATAATATTGACATAGATATTGTAACCTATAGACGGAGTTATCCATAGAAATGTTGTTAATGACGACACTGAGAAAATTCTCCCCAAAAAAGGCCTCTGGACGTCTGTCTTCGCGTCACTTTTGTGTTCCAAATTAGGTATATATTGGTTACACATCTATCTCAAGTCTAATGGTGTTTTTCCAGCTATAAGATTCACAGATACCTGTACGCCTAAGCAAGCCTCTTCAATATCCTCTGTATCATTGTATGGTGGCCACGCTTGGTATCCAAATGTACTTCCATCCACCCAGCTGAAGTTCTGTCCTGGTTTTTGAACTCTCGCGCCCAGCCAGTAGACCGCGCCAGCGCTGTAGTCGCTGCTCTGTCTGATGGCAGACACGATAAAGCGTTCCTCCTCCGGCGAGTGGACCGACGATAGGTGCATGTTCAGACCCTCGCATACCTGCAAAACAAAAGTTTTTTAAAAAGAAGAACGGGCAAATGGATTTTTTTTTGCAAAAATTTCTAATCCTCTTAAATTTACAAAATAATACCCACAATGTAATGCTGTGATCACGGATTAGTTAATTATTTGTAATAAAAATAAAAAATGAAATGGTCAATGTACGACAGGTGTTATGAAATACTTGGCGTCTCTCTACGATCATTAGAGACACGGCCTTCAGATGTCAGAGAGATTAAGGTATTTAAGTTGTTCTGACGTGATTCGAGGATTCTTATCGTGGATGCGCGACCGCACAATGTAAGAACTTAACTGCCTCAACGCAAGGAGGTCAATGAGGGCAAAAACGTAAAAGAAATAATCTCGGGTAACTTTAGAAATCCGTCAAATTTAGAGTATATTATTATAATAATGAGATTATGTTCTGGGATGGACAAAAATAATCAAAACGTAAGTGTAGCGTGAATTTGTTATGAGGAGAGGCTCTGATCACGTGAACAAAAAGGTATTGAGATTGCATGTGGATAGGTACAAAAGTAGAGGAAGACTGAGGATAGAATGTGTAGGAGAAAGAATGAATTGAAGTTCTAACTGTTTTCATTGTGTTGTATAAAAACAAAAGCGAAATAATGCCTAGTAGGACTTGAAAATCTTCAAAAAACTATCACTGGGCAATCAGCGCAACTTCCATTTGCAACGAAATTAGCAACGATACTGCTTGAAGTCAGACGCCGGGCAAGTTCGGGCACAGCTCATTAACGAGCGTGCTCGTTAAGAAGTTTATCGTCTCCAAGTTGTGTATGGATCGTTAGCGACAGATATGAATATCGAAGTTATTCCAATACTTTCTCATCAAAAACACTTCTATGATAATTTGCGAATTGAGAAAACATGAGTGAAAACACGACGACATTGTCCAGGTTCGATCCCCGCCATGTATCAATGTGTTTTACTATTTTCGAATTGCATATGTACATTATCCGACGTTCTTACGATGAAGGAAAACATCGTGACGCAACCTATACATATCGGTGAAGAAATTCAAAGATATATGTGAAGTCAACCAACACGCACTGGGCCAACGTGGTTGACTATGGCCTAGTCATACACACACATACTGTGTTGACACTACGTAGAGAAATGATCAGGGAGATGATGTATAAACGAAACAAGTAATTTCTTCATTATGAATCAATTGCTGTTACAACTAACACAGTACTGAACAAAGTAAGTTGATAAGGTCTTCAAGTGAACAGAGTGGTGGCCTGTTCCTTGATTAATGACTCACTTGTTTAGCGGTGCTCCAGGCGGCGCGCGGGTAGCCGGAGAAAAGGTAGCAGTGTCCGTTGAACAATACTTGCTTAGCGTCCATACATGTCTGGGCTGTAGGCAGAATATTAACACAAATAAATACCCAAACCGTCTTTAAACAAACCTATAATTTTATTAAGGTCTTACATCAGTTAACAAGTGAGTTGGTCTCTTGTTTTCCATGTAGCTGACATGACTTGCCACATTTGGAGTTTAAGGGGGACGCATGTTATTCAGTGTGTACTATCTACAACTTGGGTGTCGTTTAAACAACTCTGAGTGAGTGAACATTTATAAAATACTTTTTTAAAGACCCATAGCAGATTTTTCTTTTTAATGGCCAGGATAGTGTTTTATTATATATATATATACAGTGTGTAATAAAGACGATGCAGATAAGTGTATCTGCATAGTCTTGAGTGCAAACAAGAAAGC
The DNA here is from genome assembly GCA_027563995.1 of Papilio gigon. NCBI lineage: Eukaryota > Metazoa > Arthropoda > Insecta > Lepidoptera > Papilionidae > Papilio > Papilio gigon. Next base: position 7,149,884 of record JAODUI010000004.1, on the reverse strand, counting down.
CTCGAAGTATTTACATTCAATGTAAACTCACGTGTGCAATTCTGCAGTAACATTTACAACGGACGCACAACTGCCTCGTTAAGGCATTCCGCTCATTCATTCGTTCAGTGAATGGTATTTAGAAGCGTCCAGAGATGTAGCGGACGATTTTCGCAGCACGAGTTATTTTTTTTACATTCAGTCGAGGTCGTGTTTAAAAGTTAGTTTAACCAATACCAACAGTTTATCTGAATTTTTTTAACGTTATGTTAACAGGTATTTTTAATTGTTTTAATTGAAACACAGAAAGCCTAGCCTATAGCCTAATAGAGACTGAACGTATTTTATTTTAAATACGTCGGTATCAAATTAAAGTGAACCATACAGTGACTATTTTATTAAAGTACCGTCCGTGCTTGATAGCCCGCGCCCACCTGCAAACATGGCCGATAAACTGATGATGGTCGACTTCAAATAAATTACTAGTAGATTTTTGTTAATTTTATATTTATTGTAAACATTGTCGGAGAGCTTGAAAAAGCTTGTGTTATTATATGGTTCAGGGCATTAGTCGAATGGCGGGATTTGAAGCCACGACCGCTAGATCGGTAGTACGTACCAATAACCATTACTATAGCCGCTCCAATGTATGGATGTTTGTTAGCAGGTAACTTCAAAAGAGTTTAACAGCTCTGGATGTGATTTGACAAAGAGATTACTATCTGGCATAGCACACAGGAGATTTATCATTTTTTTTTAAAATCCGTACTAATGTTGCCGCGGTCGATAGCAAGTCCGAGATAAAGACATTTTTAGTGAATTTAATATTAAATTCTAGAACGTTTTGAATAGGATTCCAATAATGGCCGAGTGTATTGTAAGCGCGTCGGGCCTCGCCAAATGAACCGAGAATATCGACGGACGGATAAGTTCTTTGTGAATCAAAGCATTCTTATGTACTCTTCCACAGAACAAAATTAATTAAAACATTTTAAATAGCGACGATATTTGACTGTTTAAAAAATGAAATATTGAGCATTGGACCCTTTTTTTAGTTTATATACAACATAATAAAGACCGAAGAAGGTGTAGATTGTGTGAAAGAGGATATGCGTAACAGTATGAGGTCAGATATGACGGCTGACAGAGATGTATGGAAGAGTAAATACTGTGCCGACCCTCTATAGGGAAAAAGACATGTTAATAACGATGATGTTACATAACAAATATTCTTTGCTTATATGTTAATTAAATATTTTTTAGATAATTAATCTAGAAGTTAGTATTGTATTTGATATATTGAACATCCTTACATTAAATGCTTACAAGAATTACATATTCCTATGTTTGAATTGAAAATACGTTCGTCAGATGTTTCCACGAGCGTCCGCAATCCACAACGCTCCGCCTCACAATGTTACATCGCACTCGGCCAAGCGGATTGTATCCCGTGAAAGCAAATTGAACGTGCATTTCCTAACAAGAAAATAGAATAGAAACATTCTTAAAACTGAATTAAACTAAAACAGTATAACCTGGAATATTTTATCTAAGAATAATCGATCAAAAATAGTTGTAAAGTTACTTCGCGATTCGATCGATAATTACCTTCACAGAAAAGTGCAGTGACATAAAGCTTTTGAATTATTCTGCGTTTTACGAATAGTAATTTATCAGGAAATTGTTACTTAAATCGCATACATCACTTAGCTTCTATTAAAAGTCCCGTCAAAACCGGTCCAGCCGTTTCAGAGATCATCAGAAACAAACGCGGACTTGAAAACAGACAGGCAGAAATTTTATTAATTGTTTTTTTTTTGTTATTAATAACAGAAAGACATATGCTGGAAATTTGTATATATTTATTGATATTACAAATACTTCAATTTTATTAATTTATGTTTTAAGACATTTAAATGGCTAGAAATAAGCATTTAAGAAATTGAAGGTAGATGAACAGTTGTACTAAGTCTGTCGTCGTAGCTATGTCTTGTTTAACAAACGACAGCCTAGACAGCATTCCATTCGAGTCATAAATTGTTCCTTTAATGGCACTTTGGGGTTCATTTAAAGACGATCTAAAGGGTACGCATTAATTTGGTCAAGACTTAACCAGTAATGTCTAGAAATGTATTTGAAGTAAAGGTTATTTTGGCTATTTGACTTGAAATAAGAAGGTGTGAATTATAGAAAACATTGGCGAAAAATATGTTGGTAAACTGAGTAAAAGTTAAAATGTTACTGGCTAGTTTTTCATACATATGACGATTTATGCGACGAAAAGATCTTACTTAAGGGGTGTCATAAAAAATGTAACTCTATTAACGTTATTTATTTAAGATAATGCAAGCGATGGTCATCTTATTATATACTGGAGACTCACTACTATATTCAAAAACTTAATTATGAATCCAAATTGAAATTTTAAGTTAATACCAAATGATTAAGTCTTATAAAATTGGGTCTTCTTAAATTTTCAGGAATTGTTTTGTATGTGACTTGAAAGCTCGAAATAGGTGTCAGGCATTAAGGTTGCGGGCAGCGGCGGCCAGTGAAGCGTGCGGTTATCTCGATGTCGTTTCACGCTCAGTTTCGCCGCGACTTGACACGACTCGACGACTCAAAGAAATCTAGGATATTTCGTGTTAGTTACGAACGTCTTTTATAAAATCAAGTTTGTCACTGCCTATTGCAGAGAAACAATGTTCAACAGAAATCTCTTTATGCAAGCATTTTATAAGTAGAACTCGCAATAAAACTATGTTTATAACATCAAGATAATGCTGACACCTCTACATATGTTGTGTTAACAGTTAACTTTAGTTTTTAATAAGATTAGTGAGTAACCCGTGACTTTACGAAATCATTTTCACCAGACTCGAGATATATTCAACCGTACCGTTAGTCTCCGCAAAACCGCTTTCAAAGGAGCATAGAACCATTCGCTTCGTCGTTGCCTAACCACTCATTCATACGTTCGTTCCCTGAACGAGTGGACTTCAAATACACTTGGTATCTAGTTCATTCATTCATTCTCGAATGAAACGTGTTCGAATGCACTTTTGATATGCAAAACATCTTTAATGTTGCTACTTGTGGAAATATTATCCAACAAAAGCTTGTATATAACTTATATACTAGCTCTGGCTGGAGACTTTGTTTCCACGTAATTATAAAGTAACTTAATTATAAGACTGTTCATTCTGCCAGTGCTCTAAAGAAAAAACAAATTCCATCTAGATCCCTACATTCTTTCTGGTGGCATTGTCTAACAAACATCCAACCATTTCATCATTCGCATTAACAGTTTTAGTAATAATTTATTATGTTCGGAACGTCTTATAGTGATATATAATTTATAATTCAGTATTCAGTTTCTATGACTTGGTAGATCAGAAAATCGTTAGACATACCAAAAGTTATTTTAAGTTAGTACATTGTCCTACGTAGTCAGTGGATCGTTTTGTTATTAACTTTAAAATTGGCATAGTACTTTAATATGTTCCAGTTGCATAACGTTGCGAAGTAGGTTTGTTAGCTGTTTGAATGGTCGTCAGACTCGCTTGTATCCGTCGTTTCAGCGCCCTACATTGTTTGTTCGTAAAACTCCGCTCCTTCTCTCTGCCACGTATCGTGTAAAGTTGGAATTGGATAACTTTGATTTTAGACAATAGACGATCTCACAATAGAATATGTTGATGCAAATGTGAACAGCGTTGCGTTCCGATTACGATATTGTATCGGAATACATTTGATATAAGAACCGTGACGTAGTAGAGGGAAACTATCATTAGATAATGTCCAACAGTTATCACTAAACGTCTTGAAAGCGTTTGCTCTAGTTTATATTATTGTACAAGAAAAGAAACGGATATTTGCAACCATGCAAATTAAAATCGTATTAGAATCTCTTATTTATTGATTCAATTAAGGTTTTCAGCGTGTTGCATTGACTTATTTTGGTTTAATGATAAATGAAACATAGCTAGTTACTTTTTCTTTGTACTCACAGTCAGCAACAGTAATCTTGGCCCTGTACCCGGCGTAGTGTCCGGAGTGATCTGTCCTGAAGCGGAGACGGAGCGCGTTGGTGCGCGACTGGTATCGAAGTAGCTTCAGTTTGCCGCTCCAGTCGCCGCACACGCGACTGGAACCAAACCCTGGGCCGGAGTCCCGTCTCCAGCCGGCACTGATCGAGTCGGACTCTGGGAGGAGTGTGCCCATTTCTTCCCATACCTGTACAAGCATAAAGTAAGGGCTAGGTAAAGATTTGTGAGAAATGTGACATGATGAAGGGAGTGACGACGATATATCTGAGGGTAACCTGGTACGTCCCCCTATTTTGAGGGGTGACTAGGCCATAGTCAACCACGCAGGCCCAGTACGGGTTGACTTCACACATGTCTTTGAATTTCTTCGCCGATATGTGCAGGCATCACGATGTTTTCCATCATCGTCTGATTTGATTTACAACCATTGATACAATATTTATTTTAATATTTAAAGAATAAGTATAATTTATGCCAATATTCTTTTTCTTATTTTTATACGAGCGATTTCTAATTACAGTTTCAGTTCAATCAATTATCTTGTCAAGATAAGTCCTTGGTTTAAGTTGTCAGGAGACTTCATTTTCTTAGTCGATGATCTGAATTGTAAAATTAAATGGATCAGTCAATCCTATGAGGGACATTTAATGAATTAAAAAAAACCAACATAATTTTTTTTTTATAAGAAAAGAGGGCAAACGAGTAGCGGGTTCTCGAGGTGAACATCGATGCCCATGTACATCCGCAATACCAAAGAATACAGATGCGTCGCCAGCCTTTAAGTGTTTCTTTCCTTTCTTTTTATGATTAAATCGTCTATGTTAAAGTGCTTGTCTAATTTTACCTCATTCTCGTGGTTGAAGACATGATGATGTTCAGACGGGAGCCAATCTTCAGCGTGGTTTGTTCCGTTGTCGAGGCCAGCCTCGGATATATCCAAGAAATCGTAGCTGCAACTGTTCAAGACGATTATTCACTTCAAATTGATACTTAATTTACTGATTGAACTTGATTTAGGGTGGAATATTAAAAGAAAAAACTGTAAAAGGTTAAAAAAAATGTAATTGACTATATTACGTTGCTTAGCAAAATATTTTTTCAATGTGAGGATCGATAGTGTTACCATACAAATTATTCTGCAAGCGTAAGACTGAAAATTCTCCATTAAGTAACAAAGAGATCCAAGAACAATATTTCTTAAACTTCTGGAACGTTACTTAAGCGGTTACTAACATGTTATTTCATATCTTCTATGTACGTGGGAATTTTCTTGGCAGATGTTAATCTTGGCACATCGTAGACGGTGTCCTAGTCAGCGTTATATCAACATTTTAGTTCTGACACGCCATATTATGCATTTACTATAACCGTTGTAAAAGTTCCTTTTACTTAGATTAAGGAATGGGATAATTTGTTTTTTAATGGGCGTACGAACGTAGATTACCTTTTTTTAAACTAAACTATAAAAAAAAACTCTAAGGTGAAGATGTAGTGTTCAATCGCTTTACATGTTTAGTTTTAACTGAACAATCTAACTGTATGTACAGTTGAAAATCACTTGTGTAGAAAAAAAATCAACTATCAGTTAAACTGAACTGTAGTTCTACTGTTTTCATTTGGAAGCTTAAACTTTGTAATTGGATGACTTTATAATTTTTTCGTTTTTAGTTTAGACGAACTAAAAAATTATAGCCTAATAGTGAATAGTATCAGTTGCAATATATCATTGATATATACGTGTTGTTACACGAAACAAACATGTGTATCGTGTATCGAAAACCACTTCGATTCAATGACAGCTGACACAAGATACGGCGGCCATTACGGCGCGGAAATGGCGGGAAATCATAGACACGCTGTCTGCTGTATACCGTACAAACTAGAAACAAATAATTTATAGAAAGTAATAGAAAATACTTTTAAATCATGATAAAAGTGATGATATTCAAAGTATAATAATTGAATGAAGAAAGAAAATTATAGGTTACAAGATTTTTCGTTCGAAATTAAAAAGAAAAATGGGGTCAAAGACTGGAAACAAAATGCCAGAGAAATTTAGAGAAAATTACAGAACCAGGAGACGACTGTAATGCCCCTGATAAATAGATTAAATATAAACATTAAATAATATTACGCAATAAAATAATTTTTCATTATCCTTCAATTGTTTTATTTCTAGTATAAAATATACAGACACTATAAGAGAGATGACTGAATAATGTTGTTGTGGACTTCGGTATAAACTAAGGCTAATAAATCGCGGCTGACATCCGGCTTCTGGCCGGGTGGGCAGTCGGCGCGGAGACGGATATCGCGTCCGATCCGGTAAACAATATCCGGCTGTGGCGGGATTGCATTTTATCGCGACAATATCGATGCAACTTTACGTAGTTGTTGGCAGTTTTAATTAATTAAACTTTATCATACAAAGTTGAGTTCTGCTTTCTAAAAGCGCCAGTAGCCTAGTTAAGGGTACAGACATTCGGTTACTTAGTCACGAGTTCGTATCCCGCTGTTCTATGAACGACATCCTAGTACTAGCCTCGAATTTAATTGAAATTGTTACAAATAATAGTTTAGGTAATCTGTTGATATTTTATAATAAATTAAAAAAAAAACGTAAGTGCAAAATGAAATTAACTTGATACCTATCTGATAACAATGTAGAACTGAGTGTTGGTTTTATCTGCAGGTCGTTACCCCAACAATATACGTTTGGTGAAAACAATATTGCAGATGGAATAGTTTTTAGTCGCAGTTCATTTCGTTCAGACATCATCGAGACGGCGGAGTGCGGGCGTTTCCCTCAAGACTGCATTACACTTTTGTAAAAGAGAACAGTGTACTGGTGCGATCACTTAGTAACTTTAATCGCTTTTAAAATTGTATTAGCAATTGAAATGTTAAAAATTTGTATTATATTTAGTATAAAAAAATAATTAAAAGCCTTACTAAACTAAATATAAAACATCTCACACTGACGTAATCTAGTTGGTTGACTAGTTTTGAGACCATCGGTCCCTTCTACAAGGTGACCCACTCACCCTGAAGAAGGGTACCCGATGGACTCGAAATTAGATGGTGCTGACCAAATATTCAATAAGCGAGCGTTAGTGTTATAATTAAGTTTTTAAAAATGTCCCACAAAAGTTAAAATAATTTTAACGAATTTATATTTTAAAATTTATTTGGTAATCGTCAATGTTTTATTTCTAAATAAGTTCTACATACTTATTGAGTTTACCAATATTCTTGTTTGTTACCGTATCTTCGATGATATAATTCGATAAGCAATTATTTAATGTATAATAGCAACACTGTATATCGAATACAAGTTAGTCTATGATATATTGCCGCTCTATTGTCTATGCCATTAATAATTCAGGACACGACTCATCGTGTGTTAAGTCTCAACTCATCCCTGCCGAGTTATTACTCTCTACGGACACTAACTATAGACTGTCTCTTTATATTAATGTTTATAAACTATGTTATCTGTATTTTATTAATCTATACTTCTTGATATCGGTTCAGAAAACATTATCAAACTGATCTGAAGGTCGTCAGTATGTACTACTCTTCCATACATCTGTTAGCCGTCATATCCGATCTTTTTTTATTATTACGATGAACAAATTATTAAAAAATGTCCTAATATCTTGTAATCTATAATCTTTTGTTACCAAAAAATTAACCAAAAATTTTATACCAAACCAAAGTTTGAAACAAAAGCCGTTCGCTGAGCATCGAAACAAAAACATGTCTTGCCGCGCATGTTGCCGTGTACGATTCTATAAGTAAAAAACTAACATTACGAAATTTCACATGGTCCCTTTACATTGTGTACTTTACAAAGCAAAGTGTCATGTTGAACGTACATGCACTGGCATCGATTGGCAGCCGTTGCCTTGTGTCATTGTT
>JAODUI010000004.1:7119390-7134333 GCA_027563995.1 Papilio gigon | reverse complement strand
CATTACACTATACTACTTATGATAACGGTTTAACTCACGTGTAAATCGGTGTCGGTACCGACTAGTTTACCCCCGACGGGTTCGAAACAAATCGGTACCTACACCGATCTTCATGTGAGAGAATCCGTTATTATAAGTAGTATAGGCTAATTAAGTTTTTTTTAAGTCGGCGCGGATCGAGTCGCTGCCGACAGTTAAAATTAATTAAATATTTACTTGAGGTTAAAAAGATTCGGTTTTTAAATGTATGTTTTCATATCGTAAAATGTTTCCAGGAAATGTTTTATAACTAGCTATTCTCTAAACATTATTGTATGGAGGCTAGAACAGTGTAGTAATTACACGCTTGGAAAATACAAGCCTTCGGTATGTGAGCACGTAGCAACTGTTGAAAGCTCTATTTTTTATTGTTTAGAATAAAATCTTATAAAACATGTATTTTTCTTGGTTCTAAGTAACTTTTTGTATATACTGTTATTTATTTTTCATTGTTTTTTTACAGTTAACAAAGAGACGCTACGATTTTTACAAAAAAAAAAAAAATAGTAGATTCTAGTTCACTTAATAACATCTCTTGAAACATTTCTCCGTAAGCTCGGAATAGCTTGTGTTACGATAAGATTCTCAATAGTCGAATGATTGGATTCGAACCTTCGACCGCTAGATTGATTATCATTTATCACCCTTCACTATTAGGGTAATGTCGCTTAAAAATTATTTTTGAAAATACACCTCGAGTAATTCAGTAATTTGATTATTCTGGGACGTGATAAGAGATTTAAAAGTATTAAGTTAGTAAAACTTTGAGAAAGGAATTGGTATAAGTACAATCAGACCCGTTCGCGGTGTTCCAAATAAAAAAAATGGCCCTGTCCTCAAACTCCGCTCCTTATCAGAAGTAACAAATGAGGAGCACAAAACCTGGGATAATAGTAAAAAGTAATCCATCATTTACCTCTTCTGACCACTGACCGATTTTTTTACACAAACGTATTTAAAAACTGCATCCTATTGACTATTGCCCGCGTCGTCGACTCGGGCACGAAACCTTCAAGCGACTTTACTTTAAGATGGTACACCGCGAACGGACGTGTCGGTACTGTCCGGGGCGGATTGCCAATTTTATATTCTGCAATCTATATCATGGATGTAGGAATAGCAGAGTTTACATTCAGATCACGTCAGCTCCGCTCGCTGGCTACTTTATACTTGTTCATTAATAAAAGTAATTTGTGAGCAGTCAGCGCTCGCGGCGCACTTGCAAATTATGTTGTTCAACTTGACAATCTTTTGTTGAGATTACAATTTCTACAGAAACAAATGACGACATTACTATATTTTCTTTGCTTGTCATTTTAAAAGAACTTACTACCTCATAGTCAAGAGGTCTGCTTTCGTGTTAACTCCACAGTCAGTAACAGAATCTACACTAATGTTACCCTTAGTACTAATTAAAGATAATGATGCAGTACAGTGCATTTTAAGGTGTGCTCGTTTTTGATAATTACATTTTTGTTGTATTTATTTTTGCTCTTAAATAGTTGTTACGAAAGACATAATAAAAAAAGCAACACTTCATCATCATCAGCCCTTGTCTGCCCACTGCTGGACATAGGCTTTTCCCAAGTTATAGGACCGTATATTGTGGAGGCATTTGGAAAGGGCTATGTCCAACATTCAAGATAGGGAAATGTAAATGATGGTTCGGTTTAAATTGAAAAACAAAATTTTTCGACTACATACTGATATTGTGAAGAGTAATATTATAAGAGGCTTTCAAAGTTATTATGATATAATATGCATGAGAGTTGTATCGGGGACGCTCGGGTTTAGCCTTTATGTAACTTTTATACGAAGACCGATGAGCTGAAGTTATATTACGATAAGTGTACTATAAACTTGTAATTCATAGTAAAAGTCACTAGTTTTAATAGGTTTATTTTAAAATCGGACGTGCACGTTGGATAGGGTACCTACTAACTTAAAATAAAGGAGATAAAAGGCGAAATATCCTTCTGTATATCTCTACTTTAAATTTTTTTATAAATAACATAGCAGATTTTTTTTGTAATTTAATAATATATCTTTTACCACTCGAACTAAGCTCTAAGCTTGTTTTAGGCTATGGTTTACAATAAAAGTCGGGTGGCGGGATTAGAACTCTTCACTATATGATCGGGTTCCCTTAACCCTTAGGTTATTGGCGCATTAAAGATAGACAACGCATCTGCAACCTTTAAGTTGTCCGATGACTACGTTTTATGCTTAATTATTTTAAGGCTTTTGTGTATTATATTCGTTCGTGACCAGTATGGTTACTTGTTATCATAGTTCTATATTATACTATATTTTATGATAAAACCTTTGTATTTTTCTTGTCCATGAAAAACCTTCAACAGAAATGTTTTCATAGCGACATTTTACTGACATGATAAATGTTTTGCTACAAAACAAGGAACAAGGAAACGATGTAGCAAATCCCTTAAGCAAATGTTTCGTACGAAACATTTTCGAATAGAAAAAATATTACTGTAGTTTTTCAAGGTACTGTAAGATAGTAGTTATTTATTTAAGGGTAAATAATATTTAGGTCAAAAGAATGAGGTTTTTCATAATAGGCAAATAGTTTTTCTTAAAAAGTACCATTGCACTATTATAGTGTAGGCTAAATCAGGCAATTAAATATAAATATACAAAATAATTGAGCATTCCACACATAAAAGGCTGTGGAAATATTTTTACATTTCCTCTATTTTATAAAGCACACAATAGAACCGAACTTTTAGTTGAAAAAGCTTCGGTTTGTATGCAATACACTCTAATACAGCCCGCAACTGTGATGTAAAGCTTTACATGCCGCCGGAACTTGGAATGTAGTGAGATTGTGTGCAGGGAACATTTTAATACTAAGATCATAAAATGAACACAACCAAACTTGCTCTACAATATTCTAAGTATTATTCAGTCGCAATTTTTTTTCCTATCAAACCAATTTATTTAATATAGTTTTTAGTAAACATCTTCAGTTCTAACTGAACAGTTAATCAGTAGAAACTATGCGTGTAGCAAGCTGAACATAACTAAATAATGAAGTGTTTTTAAAGTTTTTTTTTCTCGTTCTAAAAATGCTCTTAAAATCACTTTACGATATAATTAAGCGTAGGTTTAAATTAAATTACACGATGATGTAAGCTTTTAAGCTCTAATATCAAATAATGGAGAGTTAATAATTTGGTTATACACATTGTGTCTGCCAGCGGACGGACGTAAGCTGATTACGTTCAAGTTTTGCATATAAATTGATAATTTATTATAATAAATAAATTAAACATTGACGTATACCAACAAAAAAGTTATTATAATCACAGTTATAAGAAAAAAAAAACAGATAGCTTAACTAATGAATTAAGTATATTATTACTTTTCTAGTTTTTTAATGATTTGTTTATAATCATCGTAGTTATAGTTTTTTTTGTATTTTTTTTAAACAGTGTTTATGCACATTTACTGTACGCACGATGTGCTAGTCTTTAATTGTGATTGCATATTGCCTTGATTATGTTGTTTATTAGTGTTAAGCCATATAACCAATTATGTAATTGTGTCGACGAGCCTAATAAATAAATAAATAAATAAATAAAAGTAATAATCTAATGGTTATGGGTACAGGCTACAATTCTAGCGGTGCTGAGTTCGAATCCCATTCGACTATTGTTTACATTTCATCACAAGCTTTTGAAAAATTACCTGGATAGTTTACAAAAAAATACATTTTTATAGATTGTTTTGTTATAATTTCTCATTTACATTGAATTCGACTACACTTGTTTGTTATTGTTTTATAGGAATGTACTATGTTAGTATAATATGATAGAGTTACAGTTTGTTGTTCAAAGTGGAAAAATATTTCTTACTTTACAATGTTTAGATAAAAGGTCATCCGACGATTTCGTTGTGATTTTGTTGAAGGCGGGCGACGGCCGCGGATGTAGACCATCGAGAAATGTCACTTGTGTCAATATTTCGTTATCATAAAAGAGCTAAAGAATAGAAAAAAATACATAAGTGTTACTGACTTTCTGTATGTCTTTTGACAAGTGTTGAATCTATCACAGAGAAGGGTTAATTGTTATTGAATAAAACATCGGTAGATTTTTGTTAATTGAATAATATAACATAAGACCATTTCAGGTAAGCTTACAGAAGCTTATTAGAATATGGTTCACGATAATAATGAAATGGTGGGATTCGAACCTACGACCGCTAGATCGGTAGTCCGTATCTCTTTAGGCTATTGGCGATTCATAAAAATGCTATCACTTATAAAGACTCAAAACTATTTTTTAGTTTTTCTTAAAATAATTCGACATACCATTAATTCTATTAAAATATTCAAATGCAATAAAATGGATCTCGAGACACCGGAGCCTCCATGACCAAGAAATTACGGGATACATTAAAAATTGATAGTACATACCACCGTAAATTGCTACGAGCTACGACCGTAGCGCTACGTGCTACCACCCGCTACGGATGTAGCGTACTATACTTAGGAAATAACAAGAATCGCTGGAATTTTGAACTATTTCTATATTAGCAATGTAAAAAATAGATCTAGATTTTTACCATATTTGTAGCTTTTTAAAACGTATGTACAGTTATGTTTAAAGTTTTCAATAACAATATGCAGCTTCGTGTTATACAAAAAAAATAGTATTAATGTGAATTTGCATGTTTTTTTAAGTTAATGTTAAAAAAAAGAAACACTGAAAGAGTAATAAAGTATGATAGATACAACAAGTCACCAATATACAGTTCTATTTTTTGAAGCGCCATAGCCTAATGGTTAAGAGTACGTACTACCGATCTAGCGGTCGTGAGTTCGAATCCCGCCATTCGACTATTGTCGTGAACCATATCTTAACGTAAGCTTTTTCAAGCTTACCAGGAATGGTCACAAGAAATATTAGTAAATTAACAAAAAAGTACTGATATTTAAAAAAAAAAAAAAAAATAGAAAAACTTTGAAAGAAATAATATAGAATGACACATAAAATACGATAAGTCTTATAAAGACAAAAAAAACTACGAAAACAATAGTCAACGCCGTAGGATACATTTCAAAGTTTCAGAGCTTACAATAAAAAGTTAGCCTTTACTTACATTTATGTCATTTGTTAGAAAGCTAAAAGGCTAAGATAATGATGGATGGTGTGCTCACATACTGACAACTACTAAGCTACTAACTTAGGTATGACTTATTTTATTTGATCTTATGAAATTAAAAAAAAAATGTCGTAAATAATTGTAACACAACAACCAAACTTCAAACCTGGATACAATATGATAGAACTTTGATAGGTAATACTCGGATTTATTCTAGAGAAGGTAGACAAACAGAATGTTGATTTTTTTTTTATTAAATCGTTATTCTTATTTTATAGATTTTTTTTTACATTATGTGTATATTTGCAGCGCATTCCAGGTACACTATACTAACAAATTTTGTACAATACAACGAAAGTATTTTGTTTACAAGACGTTTAACGAATTAAAAACTCATTACCCGCTGTCGTCCAAGTCAAATCACCAGAAAAATGAGCGCAGATCATTTAATACGGTTGAAAAAGTTTTTCAACTTTGAAAGCGGGATTTAGCGATCAACTTGTTCGGAACATGGCTCGTTTAGGCGACGAAAAGGCTTTTTAAAATAAGTTTCTTAAGACTTCTTCATCATTATTTACTCGGCAACTTTACAACGAGCTTAAATGAGCATATACCTTTAGTTTGTTGTTTAAGTTATAAAGTTAACTTACATGATAATTATAAACGACTTACCTAGTCTTAATGTTTTCGTAAAGAACACTTGGTAAATGGTGGTACTTGATGATTTTCTATATCGTAACCTGGAACAGAGGAATACATTATTGTAATATGATTATCGCGTCAATAGCCTGAAGGTTAAGAGTATGGATTTCCGTACACGTGGTCGAGAGTTTGAATCTCGCCATTCAAGTATTATCGTCAACCTAGCACAAGCCTAGAGCTTAGTTTGGAGTGGTAAAAGAGATATTAGTAAATTAACCAAAATTGTATTAAGTTATAGAAACAATGAAACAAAGTAATGTGTTATTATTAAAATATGACTTTACGTAAATGTAAACTGCTATTTTATGTAACTGAATAAAATATTACAAAGGAATAATAGATGAAGTGTGTACAGTACGAGTCGACTTCACGTCGATGTTGTTTTTCAATATTCTAGGAACGAACTATAAAAGACCTGCTCGTTTTACTGAATAATAAAACGTACCCGAGAAAGTTCCTTCACAACGTACATGAACTTATTGAACTCTGTATTTCTTGTATACATTTTTAAACTACGAGAAAAAGTGAATATCAACGTGGTAATGTAAGTTCCTCTTGCGACGATCTTTGAGGACGCCCACGCCCAGCTGCGGGCGACGTGTGGTTGATACGACGAATTTACATTGACCATACACAAACATTAAATGGTCTTTACTGTCAGGACTTTTAAGTGACCATTATAATGTGACAAGTAAGGGCATCGCTAGAAAGCGTCAGCCGATGACCGAAGATTGTGGGAAGGGCCACTAGTTAATGTTTTATAAAATTTATCTTAAAAAGGGGGGTGGGGGAGGGTTGCTAATCAATATGCTCTCCATTTTTCATGTTAAACTAAGTAGCTTTAGAATATCTACGTGCATCTATAGTTAATTGAGATATTTTGAAATAGTTGTATGTCTTTTTTACAATTATCATGAGGAGGAGCTCATCTGTCCCGTTGCCTCCCATGGTGACGCTTGTGATATGAATATTATTTATTGAATCAAAGTATAATAAACAGACAAGAGTAAATTATTAATAATAGATTGCCTTCATTAATCTTACCCCACAACGTATGATGGATGGTACGTTGGGACAAGTAAATATAATTCTAGTGAGTCAATAGATCGTTTCATACTCGTATGTTACATTGTTTGTAGTCTAATTATCAAAAACAGGACAATATCATGTCAAAGATAGCATCAACATTGTTATTATTAACGTTATAAAGTACAGACATATTGATATTGAAAATTAAAAAAAAGTATGCAAATTTTTAACTATAAAATTAAAACTTTCGTGTGCTGGCAAACTTTAAACTGTTTACACAGTTTTCAGTTTAGCGTGCACGCGCTATTTTAACTGTATAGTTTGACTGTTCAGTTAAAACTAAAGCGGACTCAAAGAATAGCGCAATGAGGAAAAATTAAATAACTAAAAATCTTGGTACCACCAAACTGTAAATCCGAATGAACACCTAATAGAATGGTATTACATAAATATTACAGCAGAGCATTGTCGGTCCTTTGAAGCCGTTTTAGCCGGTTGTTACCATACTTTAATAGTACGTCCATCTCTTAATTTAATTAACAAGCCATTGTGTCGCCGGCTTTTAATAAATTAATTACCGATATTGACTTTAAGTCCCCGCGCGCAGTCGGCGGAGTAATCGATGACGCGAACGCCCTTGGCGTACCGGCCTTTATAGCGAGCTGTGTAGGTACACCGATAGATACATTAATTAATTCTAAAGAAAAGTTAACTAAGCTGACTTAACTAAGTCGAGTTATCAGTACGAAGGAGCATCATTAGAGTAGTTGTTAAGCGCTTGATCAGACCGGACCGAAAGCAATATGGTCCAGCTTCGATCCCCGCCATGTACCAATGTATATTTCGATTTTCGAATTTCATAAGTGTATTATCCGATACTCATACAGTGAAGTAAAACATTATACATATCTGAGAAGAACTTTAATGATATGTGTGAAGTCAACACGCACTGGGTCAGCGTTGTTGACTATGGCCTAGTCACCCATAGTAATAGGTTACAAGGACCACAGTGGAGACGTATAGTGAGTTGATAGAGTAATCGGTACAAAAGTCTCTTAGTGCCGTTTGAGAAACTTGCACAAAACAAATAAACACCAAATATTAGTTTTTTTCTTTACCAAATATTTTAATACTGTTGTCATTTATTTAAACAAAATAAATGAGCAAAATAAGTTATATAAAGTTAATATAAAATAGAGAAACCTTTGAAAACGTAACGTTACTACGAGTACATGAAGGAGAAAAGGAATTTGAGACACGTCCTGCTCGAAGGACCATTAGGAGACTTTAATGAGAAGCATTAGGATTCTCGGCATTCGTGAGGTTACTTGTTAGAGTACCGAGCGAAACGCTCTGTACTGCAGTGCTATTTGTTAGTCGTTACAAGACTGTTATTACGATAGAATTGGTATATGTAGGTACAATTTAAGTAAACATTAAGTTTGAGGGAAAATACTGACGCTCACTACACACTTTCAATTTTAACTGAACAATAGTATAATACAGGTAACTCAGATGTTTGGGTAAATCTTAGAACTGTACGGTTTTATTTCAACTGTATAGTTGAAATTGAACTTCAAGTTCTGGCTCAACTTTTATATTTTAAAAATCGAAAATTCATTGTTTTTATTTGTTCCTTTTTGAGCTTTTGTTTTTAACAGCAACATAGCTAGTATTGTAAGGTGGTAAGTATTTCAATTAGACGTATAACATTTATCACGGCGACTGTACCGTGCGGAGTGATTAATCAAGGCGCCACGATCGGCTCAAATTAGTCCCGGTCTCGGTCTCGGTCCCTCGGCAACGTTCATTAGTCATTCACCTTAAGAACGACCTCATTTAGCCGTAAGAGATCCGAGATATCTAAAAGTGCGGTTATACTTGGTAGATTTATTATATGAATTAATGTCGATTTTCATTGCACAATGTTCTAAAAAAAGTTTCTTACCGTTTGAATAACTAACAGTTTTAGATTCTGTTTCCCAAACAGTAGGGGCAGCGAATGGTTTTCTTACCCGGTACATAACTCGAGCACGCAGTTAACAGCCGTCAAGTGGGCGTTAAAATATAGAACCTCTTCCTTTTTAGGCTAGTTACTAATTAGTAAACTGGTAGTTTAAATTACAGAGTCAAATATTGATTGTAACTTAATTATAGTTACGCGAAGTGAGCGGCGAGATCAGACAGGTCGCAAATTACAGCTCGCTCTAATGCTGTATTGATTGGCTGTGCTGGGCCACGGCGGATGACGAGGCCATATTTTTTTTTAATTAAAAAGCTACAACATAATGACCGTGATTACTAAATGAGGATTATTTCAAAAAGAAATAATGTATATGTCGTATACATTTGAATCTTTTTAAGACAGGTTTCTTTTTGTACCAATAATATTAAATCTCAGGTCGCTTTATTTGTAAACCATTAATGATCAATCATCACAACTTAAGCATCGATTATAATTTAAAATTAACTAATGATACATGAATAATTAATCACCCCAGTAGACCTGTCTATTTGAATTCAACTATTTAATAATAACATCTGATAATATTATAAAAACGATTTAACACATGTATAAATCGGTGTCGGTATCTAGTTCAGTGAGCGATAACGAACACGCTATAGTGCCGATACCAATCACCCTAAAGAAGACCTCTCGATGGGCTCTAAACTAGTCGATACCGACACAGCCGTACACGTGAGTTAAGCCGTTTTTCTAAGCAATATAGTAAAACTCATCAAAGTCATAATAATTTAATAACATCTGAGTCACGTGTCGAAAATAAAGTTCAAATTTGTTGTTATGTATGTCCATTGAAATGTAAATTTTCCATCAACTATCTGTCGCATTCAAACAACTTGGAAGTTTGAATCAGAGTTCTTAGTTAGCAGTTAATTAAATCTACCAAGATTTCAATCGACGTGTCCTGAGAGCGATTCCGTTTGATGTATTAAAACCATTTTGCTATCATACGAAACACATTTAAATTAAAAAAAAAATCTATACAGATAATTGAAAGGAATATAGCATAATTTATTTACATTAGTAACTTTTTAAATCAGCTACTATTGTTCTTGCAGCATCCTTGGTATCCAATTTGAAATCCATAGGTGATTTTGTTGGTATCGCCTACGTTTCTTTCATTTCCTATTCATTTCTTTTTATCTTTTATTTCAAGTACGTTGGCGACAGTCGCGTAGCCGGAAAATTCAACTAAAACAATTAGGTTTGCAAACCTTGTGCTCTCAATAGAGAGAATTAAGATAGAGAGATGATGTTGATGACTTTCTATGTGTTTTACGATTCAGAGATTCCTAAATTAAATAAAAATATAATCGTAATTTTGTAACACGCTAAATGACAAAGCATTACGTAGGTAAGGTAACACAGCGCGTCGTAAATCCTCGAGATTACGTTACGTCTGAGCGAAACTTGACGTCGACTTTGTACAACATGTTTCTGCCACAAAAACGTAAAATTCAATTTCCCGAGGGAGATAAATCGCGTTAACTTAAATATCCAAACGTATAAAGATGTTACTTTTTAAGTGAAGACGTACGTACTGTTTGTTCCGTTTGAATTAAATAAAATTACACACTTTAATGCTTTAACAAATTTAACATATATCTTTTGTTAATTAAATAAATTTAATGTAAAAGAGCACAGATGGCGCAGTTGTTATGCTTTATATTGTACCAAGTTCAACAAGTTTCGTTCGATTCCCGATAAGTACTATTGTGTTTTTCGATTTTCGAGTTTCATATGTATTTATATTAATCCGACTTTATTGTGAAGGAAAACATCGCGATGTCTGCTTATATCCGTGAAGTGATTCAAAGATATATGTGAAGTAAATCTACCTGTACTAGAGCACCGTGGTGGACTATAGCCTAGTCATTGAGTTGGTAAGGTTAGGCTCCGAGCCTCTCAGTTATGTATATTGAGCTGATGACGAAAAGCTCGCAGTAGGAAGATTAATAAACCGCATTAAACAAATTAGTACACCAACGCAACCAATTCTCGGTAGTAATTATAAAGCACTATTGATTCGCCGTGCTGGTTTCACATGAGGACAGAACATTTATACAGAGCAGTAGACAAAGCAGTATATGTAGTTGTAGTTATCAGTATTCCCATTGTGTATACTTACTGTCTAGAACTCTTACTGTCTACAGCTCTCTATTCCTGCTCTGTGTCTGTTTTCCGCTCTAGTGTTGAAAGTGATTACATGCGGCGCGTGTAACATTGTTTGTTGCAAATGTCAGAGGTCACAAACATTTTCTATTAACTTTTTTTTTTATTAAATATCTAAGTCAGATATACAGATATACATTTTAATATTATTGAAGTTTACTCTTTGTTTAATTGAAATGAAAATTATCAAAATATCGGAAAGCTCAAATAAGCTTAATCTTGTTTTAAATTTTGTTGCAATTTTAGAATAGAAAGTATTTGTAGTAACTCACGTGTAAAGTGTAAGGTGCAGTTGAACGGCGCATTAACTGAACTTAGTTTATATTTAGTCATAAACGCGCGAGCTTTTTACGACCTGATAAACTTTTTAATGTTTGCAATATTCCTTTATTGGCGATCTACATTTTTAAAGCGGATTTGCCTACATCATGTTGTTTATGGAATTAAATTCGTTAAAGTTTGGCGAGACATTACTATCGCCATCATCAGCCCTTGTCTGTCCACTGCTGGACATAGGCTTTCCCCAATGCCTTCCACAGTACGCGGTCTTACGCATCCAACGACTTCCTGCCGTCCACACTAAGTAGTCGGTCCACGATGTTTTCCTTCACCATAAGAACGTTGGATATTGTACATACGAAGTACAAAAATCGAAAAACACAGTGGTGCATGGCGGGGATCGGACCTGGACAATGTCGAATTCGGTGCATTCCTGTCAAGCGCTTATCAATTGCGCCAGCGAGCTCTTATAAATGTCTACACTAAGATAATATATTCATCTCCGGATCTGTATTGGAAAGTAAGATTTTTATGTCACCGTCAGAGAAAGCAGATCCGTCGAGGCGTCGCGGCGGCTATAAAACGATCGTAGTGAATAAAAGATGTGCACTTCGTGACGACATTCATTTTATTTCATACATATAACATCATTTCGTTTCGATGTCTACGTTTATAGGTTCACATGTATTCATTCAAATGAATGACATTTGATGTGATTTGAATGTTGTAATTAGTAACGGTGTTTTTTGTTATGCGAAGAGATAATGATAAAAAAAGAAGGTGGTGAGAATGAATGTGGATGCCTATAAAAAGTAGAGGTGTGAATGGATTGTGTGAAAGAGTAAATGCGTAAAAAGTGTGTGAGTTCAGATTTGACGGCCGACAGAGATTTATGGATAAGTAATACTGTGCCGACACTACATAGGGAAAAGGGTAAAATAGGGACTTTATATTGCGAGAGTCATTTGATATTTCGTTATCTCTGTCTATACTTAATTACGGCCGTGAGTTATTCTAATCAGATCTTGTGAAGTTACAGTTATATAAAATAAATAGAATTAAAAAAAAAAATCAATTGGCTGTTTGAATTCTGTGGAAAGCAATTTATTCGGTTACACAACTTCCTTAATTTGCGATCAAAAGACGTCGACTAAGAATCGAGATGGAGACGTCGCTAACTGCGCCATTCAACATCTTGTTGCTTTTGATTAGTTCCTATTGGATGGCTTCGTCCACCGCCGCCAACTACCGAATCATTTTACATGGAATGTTACCTGTAATTCCTCTTTACGTAAACAAAGCTAGAATTAAAAACATGTTTCATCTGTGCAATGCTGTAAAAAAGTTATGGTTCTATTTGGACAATCATTTAGACAATTCTAAACTAGCTTTTGCTAACGGCTTCTTTCGCGACAGATTAAAATCTAGAAGGTCCCTATCGAGGCAGAGACTAGTCGGTGCCTGTACCAGCCTTGTATACTAAAGTTTAAACAATGTGTTAGATGCAATACAATGTTAAATTACTTACCTAAAAACAACACTGGCTACATCGATCTTTAGGTGCGAAGTGTCGATGACCGACCAGTGTAAGTTGATCTCTCCCCGATCCCCTAGAGGCCCGCTGACGATCTTAGCGGGAATGAAACGTCCATACTTGGAGATCTTCTTGTATCCCAGCACAGACCTAGCGTCACGATACTCGCGAAACTTCGGTCTAAAGTAGTAATCAATGTCACTCTTTCCTGTCCTATATATATCAAAATTTCTACCACTGTCCAAGTCTGTGTGCACTTTATGCTTGGATCGTTCCCTGGAATGCTTCGGGACGAAGTAGGGAGGCTCTTCGTCCCGGCAGGCGCGCTCCGCGGTGTCGGTCGGGGTAAAGTTGCCTCGGATGAAGTGGTCCACGACGGTGTAGAGTACGTAGTCCCGGACGTTCGTGTCGGTGAACTGGAGCTGAACTGTAACAAAATTGAAGTTATGTTATTTTTGCATAAGTAAAGAACATTTCGCTCATACTCTAGAAGGGTAGACAGAATACGCATCTCCAATTTATACAGTCTCGCCTTCATCTCCCACTTCTACAATCTCCTCCCCTAAAATATTTAACGTTAAATAATGTTTGTTAATTATATTGGAAGGCATTGGGAAAAGCTTATGTCCAGCAGTGAGCAGAGAAGTGATGATGATGATGATATTTTAACTGTTAAGATGAACATAATTAAAACTAACAAAAGACAATATAATAAACGTAATCCTGTTATTTCCATGCACTCATTTTTTTTAATACGTTAATAATCCATTTTCGCAGTTTTCTGTTTTATTTATAAGAAGTAAGGAAACAGTTTGATGTCTCTTATTGACATCCGACATGTTCCGGACACTGTCGTTGTCGTCCGGCATAATTTATGTCCGGGTATTGAGGTTTCCTTTCGAGCTTCCGACATCTTTGTGAAAATACTTAACCATACGACATTGTCCGATAATGTTAACAGCGTTATTGTAGTATAGTGTAATATTAATTTGAAGTATAGATGCAGAAACTACGGGAAATAATATTCTTATGAGTCAACACTAAAGAATTGTTAATTAACTTAGTTATCTTAACTTAAAATTTGATGCATCGATAGTCTAATGGTGAACACGTTCGCTACGAGACGAGGTCTAAATCATCCGTAAAGCTACTTCCCTGTGGTGGGCCAACGAAAAACGTGTACTTTTTTGTAGTGCGAAGGGCATAACTTCGTTATAAGCTGGGTCTGAGCTGCGTCTAGTCACGGAGCGGGTCGATAACACCTCGTACCGCAGGGACGGAAAGTACGTAATAATTGTGTTAAGGGTACATATTCCCTATCTACCGGTCGAGAATTCGAATGCTCTATTCGACTATGGTTACCTATGACCTATGGATACCTATACCTACCTATACCTGGAATGGTTACAAGAAAGTTAATAGATAAACGAATATCTACTAATATTTTACAAATAAAAAAAACTTAATTGAGATGACGAAAATGTTTAGTTTAGGAGTAATATATTATCGTATTGTTTTTGTTTTACAAACGTGTTTCGTCGCCGACGCGGGCTGTCACTTACTTGAATTGTAGCTGTTTTTCTCGTACATTAATATCTATAGTTTCAACCTACAGATATTATTTATTTCGATCTGATTAAAAGTAAATGATTTATTTCACGTATTACTGACATGATAGCTTCTTTCGAAGATAGATTTTGAACCAATTGTATTTTAGTGAATTTGTGTAACGTAGTTCGAAGTTAATTAAGGGGAATGACTGCAATATATATTAGGACGGAAGAGACATAGGTATCTATATATAGTATATATGTATTAGATACAGAAAACTTGATTATCGAACGCTGCGATGTTTGGAATGTAATTAACGCTAATGCAATCAACACGAGAACGTAAAATCATTTTGTGTACATTTTGAATTGGTTACATAACATATTGTCATAGATACGAGCGAACCAATCAATATTTAAAAAAAAATTGCCTCGTAAATTATAGTGGTACGGATAAATTTACACCAGAAAATTTTATAGGAATATTG
>JAODUI010000004.1:7077400-7119290 GCA_027563995.1 Papilio gigon | reverse complement strand
ACTGGTACACACCACGCAACACACACGCGGTAATGTTAAGGATATATTCACATTGTAATTCACATTTTGGTACAGAGATCAATTTAAATTATTATCCATTTGTAACTGAATCTATTATTCATTATAATTAAAGTATCCAAACTATGAATTAGGGTCCTTCAAGACGCGAGCGTACCCCTTCCTTAAAGGTCGGCAACGCATTCGTGGTTCCTCTGGTATTGCGGATATCTGGGCGTCGGTGATCACCTCGTTACCCGCCGCTGGCTTGCCCCCTTCTCTTATAAAAAAAAATAGTACAGTCGTTGAAATAAACAAAACAAAGGTACTATTAAAAATATTTTACATTTTATCTTAAAATTCTACAAGTCACATTTTAGTAATAATGAGCAGGTGATGAATATATTCTAAGCATCATCGGAATAACACTTACCTTCAGTAATACTGGTTAAAATTTTTGTAAGAGATAATTATCTTCATTCTACAAACTCCTTAATGACATGGGCTCGGTACGTCGGTACCTGCATCGATTTACACCTAAGTTAAGTGGTTTATATAAGTAGTATAGTGTCCTTATAAAACTGTCAGTTTATTTTTAATAAATTCTATCAAGTATAAACCGTCTCTAGCAATTGTACTTTTTCTTTCAGTTTCTGTTTTATGGCCTTGATCAATATCTTCACTGAAGGGTGCGTGGAAGGCGAAATCTTTTAAAATATTAAACGCCTTCGTTTCATTCTGCGCTTGCCTGTTTACAGTGTTGAACCGGGTCTTTTTCTCTTCATCCCAATCTTCTATGTTTATCTCAGTCGCATTAACAATATTGGAATGTCTATTAGCTTCTATGTAGCTTGTATTATCTTCAAAATCACTTTCTTGATCATTGATTTCTTTCACTATTGTAATATTAACAATACCATCTTTAACTGTTGGTACACCGTTGAATGTGTAATTTGATTCAGTAGCTTGAACTATATTTAAAATAAATAGAATTATAATTTTAAATTCAAACAACATCATACATTTGAAATTGGAATGTAAATGTTGCAAGAGAAATGCGCGAACGCAGATAACGTTTAATGGACGTTAGTAATTTTACAGTCGGTTGAAGTTAATGATATGGGTTTTGTGTTTTCAATTAAACGTGAAGTGTTCATATGTTTCCATTACCTTGTTACTGATTCGACAAGACTGCACGCATAAATTACTGACTGAATTATTTAATATTATTAACTTCGTGTTCATTGCTTCCTAATTCATATTTATTTAATTTCTACATCTTTATTTCAACTTTTTCTTATGATGGATTTTATCAAATTATAAATTTAATAATGAATCCAGACTGTTATATATGTTCTAAACGTTAATCAGATTTGTTCAGCTTTTATAGAGTAACTTGTTAACAAACATATAGTTATATGCAATAGAAATGTAAAAAATATTTTTACACATTTCACTGAGGAATATATTGTTTATAGATAGGTACGGATTTTTTTGGTATGTCTCAGTATTCAAATGATCAAAAAATGAAGGAGAGGGAATATATTTTATATCCTCGTTTTTTTTTTGTAATCAAGCTAACGTGATCGTTTCAATCACGATTCAATGCATCCATGGACAATTGCGACGATGAGACTAGTTGACGTAATAAGCAGATAAAATATGTTAGGTCTAAGTATCGCAGTCGTTGGCAAGTCTACGGATAGCTTCTGGCGAGTCGCCAGGGGAGGGAATGGTGCGACTACTTTGGGATAATTTTACTAATTTAACTACAACATTGATATCTGACGGTTTCTGCTCGGTTTGCAGTGATAATAAGTGACTTCGAAACGAATAAAGACAGCGTACCTTAAGTGTTAAAGTGCAAAGTCTAGCTTAAACACTCAATATAAACACCCGTACGATGTTGGCATTTGAAAATAGAATTTACAGTGCTCAAAGCTGTTTTATAAACGTACAGTTTCAATATCCGGTTTACAAAGACGTTACCTTCTGAGATTGCTTTCAAAGACGACGTCGCTATTTCATTTTCGTTCCTGCCACGAGGCGAGCCGCCGCAGGACAGCGGTCTCTAATTAAAAGTCAACATTTGTTCTTACGTCAGCTGCTATGAAATCGTTTTAAAATATTGACCCCAAACTTTTACAAGCACAGGTCTTTCGACTCCAATAATGAAAATAAAACAAGTTATTTTAAACTTGAAAGTAGAATTAGAAGAGATTTAATCGGATAACAATCAATAAATCAAACTAGTTTTCTTGTATTAAAATATTTTGTCTCAAACTGAGCATTTTACAGCTTAATTGACAGTTAAAGTTTTACACACACGTGCGTTTTAACTGTATAGTTAGATTTTTCAGTTCAAGCTGAAGAAAAAGCTAGCTTTAACATTGTGAAAAGAAAGCAAGTGCGAGTTTTTTTTAATATTCCTTTTAATTTTAATATTTAAAATGCTACTGTAAATGTTGATATAACCTTTTTCAGTGTCCATTTGTGACATTAAATAAACATTTTGAACACTAACAAAAATTCAAAGCAATTCAAATACTATTTTTTCGGGTGAAAATTGTATCCGATGTAACAGATACGAAAACTTGAATTGAGATACGAAATAAAATAAAAGTGAAAATGTTGTTCCAGTGAGGGGGGACAGTGGGCCGGAAAAATTGTAATCGATTGTGTTGTAACTCAGTAACGGGGGAATGTTCGGGACGGATGAACTGGCACAATATAGAATAATTTTAACATTTTTAATTATTAATAGTGTTAGGTCTCTTGTAGTCATTATGTATTATGTAACGACATGAATCAAAACTTAAAGCTTCGCATGCAAAGTTACTACATGTAATTGGTTTATAAGAAACTTACTTCGAAGTTGTTTAGATAATTAATTGCAGAAGTCTAATGCTCGCGACGCTATACTAGCGATATCCGATAGTTTTATTTTGTACTAAGAAAACCTTTAATTAAATATTAATGGGGACAGACGAGCAGCAGGATTAATAATAAATCACCAATGCCCAAAGACATTCGTAAACGAGGAACTCCAAATGTGGTCTTTAATGAAGACCAAAAGTTTAACGTAAAAATTCCTTGATTGAGATTGTCAAGGTAATTAAAGTGCTACATAAAAAAATACTTATTATAAGTTTCAAATTAAAATGAACTCAATATTATGTCCGCCATTTTGTATTACATGAGGTACATTCCATCGCTTGAACATAATTATTATTGAAGAGTAAGTAAATTGGGAACTCACTTCCAACATAATCCGCCGACCAACTTCGTCGCTTTGTTTCCCTCACAGAGCTTGTACTGAACCAATATGACCTTGTATTTAGAAATATTCTACCTGAATTTATTGAATAATCTATATATGTGTCAAATGTCATTCGATTTCAACGTATCCAGTAACAAACATGTAATTTTTCGCATTTATCATATTTTGTAAATTTCCTGTTCTTCATACAAGAATATTCTTTTTAACTATGTGATAAACGATGAAAGATTTAGACTAGAAGCGCCAATAGCCTAATGGTTATGGGTACAGTTTTCCGTTCAAGTTGCGGTCGAGAGTTCGTATCCCGTCATTCGACTATTGTATACATACCCTTGCACAAGCTTGCAAGCTTAGACCATAGTTGGAGTGGTAAGAGAAATGCCAGTAATAACAAAAAAATGTTAACGTTTTATAAAAAGAAACCGCATATTAGTTTTTCATTAATTACATGTATTAATAATAATTTAATTGAAAATAGTTTGTTCCTAACAATATCGTTCAAAAGAATAAATACATCTCTAAATGTCTACACAAATAAACATCAGTGCGCATTATCACTCAACCCATTCAACACGAAAGGGTAATTACACGTATCTAAAATGTAATCGTCTACAGTTCGTAGCATCGTAGCAGGTTTCGTAGAACTTCTACGAAATCGGTAACGCGATTAAATAAATAATACTACAATACGTCTCGACCTTTGACTTTACAAACATTAGATAAAGAAAAGATTCTTTTTTCTGTTCCAATTTAACTTTTATTCTATACAAGTTTTTTCGTTAGCATACTTTGAGAATCTAATTTAGTACTTATTTAATGTTTGACATTTGTTTTAAGAAACCAGTAAAATTTACTTATAGTATGGCTGCTGACTTGACTGGGATGAATGAGTGGTCAGGTAATATAAGTCCCAGTTAGTTACAGTTAACTACACTAGCCTAGAGCTGGTTGACTTCACACATATCTTTGAATATCTTCATATATATGTCGCGATGTCTCAACCACATAAATGAAGATTGTATGTTGCTGCCGAATTAAAAAAAAAATTAGAACTTATAAAAAAGTTTTATTTATTCAGCAAACTCATTAATTTAATTATTCCTTTGCAATTGTTAGTAAGGCAATATTAATTCAGTTCAAGCTTTTAAAGGTTCAACAAGAGTTTTTCTTGGCCGTATTCCAATTTGGAGAGAGGTTACTTTTTGTTTTGTCTCGATTCGACCCAGCGGAGATTTGTTCTATATGTAACGTAAGCACTTTATGGACTTTGTACTCGGGAGAAGTTAAATGTGTTTCTTGACGTCTAGCAAATTATAAAACTTCGCGTAAATTTAAGACAAAGCTTTTTTGTCACTAGCTTTTTGCCTTTAACTCAAAAGAAAGAAAAGGAATTGTTAACTAGCCTATTCTAAACAGTAATCTATCTCAGTGCAAACTTCATCTAGGTGCGTCAAGATGTTTTTGAGTTCATCCCAATCCCCAAGATTATTTATTATTTTTTTTTAAGAATATTTGTAGATTTTTGTCAATTTACTAATATTTCCTGGTGACCTTAAGACAGCCTTGTGTTAGGATATGGTCTACTACAATAGTCGAATAGCGGGATTAGAACCCGCGAGCGTAAGATCGGTAGTCCGTACCCATAATTAATAGACTATTGGGGCTTCAAATACTAAATAATATTAATTTATACTCATTAGTAAAAATGTCTTTTAATAAGTTACAGGTGCATTCAGTGGTTACTTAATCTGTTCCTTAATGTGAACCCTACTAAATCTTAAGTGTAAGATTTAAGGTGCAATTAATGTCTGTTAGTCCAGCAGTTAATGAGTTATCATTAAGTTAATTAGGTGATAACATATACCATAGGGTAGGCCCTGAGCCCCTCGGTGGGGACGTACAGTGAGCGGTTGATGATGATGATGATATACCATTGGATGTACTCGCGGCTTCCGATTCCAGCGGCTAATGGAGGTCGATATTGGCTGACGCGCTCGACTGATAAATATTTTTACGATAAAATTTTGATACTAAAAAATCCTTTTATCAACTTTATTGATTATTATTAATAATTAATTTGCAATTCTGTCTTTAATTAAAAAGAAAACTGCAAACAATCTTAGCAAACAAGAACTATCGTCTGTAATCAAGAGGGGTAGATTTCATTCTATTAGGTGAGATCGCCACACATATCTACATCTCCGAATCACGAATACATCTATTTCGAATGTTTTTATACCGCCATTGAGTATTACATACATCTTAAATATATAGTTAAAATATAAAGTTCTATTATTTTTGAATATATAAGTAAAATTTAATGTACCAGCTTAATTCTTTTATAAATATTAATCATGCTAAAGCTTGTTGAATTTTCCGTATCAAAACGCACAATTGTAATTTTTTTTTCAACAAAAGAAATAATAGAAGTTATTTAATTCTCTTCTACCGGCGGGTCACTGCCGGAATATTTTATTTATAATTGGAAAATTTAATTAAAACGTGCCGACGACTTCTTTCTAAAACGTAGTCTGTTCTTTGAAATTCACTCGACTTGTATAAGTCCAGTTTTATTTCTTTTAATCAACAATTAACTGGTAATAAGATGATTTATTAAACATAAGAAATTCAAAATGCTTGTCGTGACAAGCATTTTGAAAGTATTTTAAAAGACAGAACTCTTCGTCATTATTTTGTTAACAAATTTAAGATAAAATCGATAAAATAAATTTGTTATATATAATTATGGCAACAGTCTGTAGGAAAATAGAATTAATTGTTTTTTATTATTGTCTTGTTTATTACAGACAACGTAGAGTGTACGACGGGAAGTCGTTGGATGCGGACGGAGGACCGCATACTGTGAAAAGCCTATGTCCAGTGGACAGACAGGGCTGATGATGAAGATGGTTATCTTGTTTTCCCAATTTAATGTTACCTAATTGGTATATAAGGGGCGGAGTTAGTCTCATTGCTAAGAACAAGATATTTATTCTAAAAGTGGAATACCGCGAAAGACCGTGATGGTATGTTCACATACATTAAGTCACATTAAAATTTAGTCAATAACTGTTCGTTTACCATTTTTGAAATAAAGGAATGTCGTATGCGTGTCACTGTCAATTATATGAAACTTTTCATGTCAGTCAATAACGACTTGGTTGTATGAATCGGCTCATTTTTTTCAATTTCCAACAAACCTAATGGACATCGCAATTAGCCGCCGACCTCGGCCCGGATTGATTACACCGCGCCCTCTAGTGTCGTAAAAAAAGTCAACGTAAACATGAAAACATGATTCCCCTTCGATAAATCATTCATATTTATCATTCCGTGAACCGGATCGTTGATGATTGATAGGCATGGTTATTTATTTAGAAATATAAACATTAATTATTACTTATTAAAGTTGATATTTGCTTGTAGTTTTTCTATTGGTATTGTAAATTTCACATTACAACATGAGCTATTGAGCCGCACACTTTCAATTGAATATTTGGACGAACGTCCCTCCTTTACTTGCGTTGTACTGAGCGGTGGGCTGTGAGGCCACGCGTGCAGTACCCGGTGTGACGTGCCAACGACCACCAGTTCACTCATCCTAGAGAAGGAACTATGACAGGTCTGAAACTAGTTAATACACTGTGAGTTAAACTGTCGATTTTAATTCGTGTAGTATAAGCAACTTTACGTAGTCTTTACTACTGATCCACTGACCTGCTGAACTAAACTGAACCGAACATTTATAGAGTCGTTTGCAGTTTATTTCGATCTTTCGAAATCGTATCTATCAAAGCGGAAACTATAACTTGAGAATACGAGCATTTCGCCGCACGTATGACGAGAGAAAAATCCCGTAACAAATGTTTTTCATTCATTCATTCGTTCGTTTGTTATCGCGATCTGGCAGCGAGCCAAGCGCTTTGGGAACGCCGACGCAAATCCACAATATTCGTTTGAAACAGAAACTTAGGTATTCATATTTGAACTATTTATTAAGATGGATTGACCGGACGCCATGAACCACTTAAGATACGCCTTCATAAAGTTCCCACAAACAGAACTAATAAAAAACACATCTTGAATAACATTTCTGGCCTAACCACTTGAAGATTAACATAGTATCATATTGAAATTATAACAGTATAATTTCACTGACGTAAAACTTTTGAAAAACCGTAATCCAACGAGAAATTTTAAATATAAACAAATTACAATTTCCGCTAGAACTAGAAAAAAATCAAAACTTTTTTCTTAGTAACAAAACGCCAATAGCCTAAAAGTTATCGATTTGAATTTCCGATCACGTGGTTGTGAGTTCGAATTCCGCCATTCGACTAATGTCGTGGACCATATGCTACAAGCCTAGATATTAGTTGGAGTGGTGAAAGAAATATTATTAAATTAACAAAAATCTACTGACATTTTTACTAAAATAATAACTACATAATTAGCTATTTTCATTTTACAATATTCCACTTTCACAATTTTTACGAAATTATTAAGAAAAGTCGAATATTTTCTAGCATATCTATAAATTTTCTTGGACGTACCATATTTCGACCACGTCCTCACTTGGCATCGGGTGGGATCGTGGTCAAGCGTCAGTTTAGATTTCATATAAAAAAAAAAATATTTTATGCTACCCAGTATGAAAAGACGTGCCCCAGTTGACGGAATTTAAACTTTAAATTGAAACAATGTATAAAACATACTGCACATTTACATAAGATTGATGTCTCGCTCTCAATATATTTAAGCACATAAAGTGTTTAGAATAGCTTTCGCGAAGTTTCATGAATAAATCAAACGATCCAATATTACTTCAGCTCCTACGAAAACAAATTAACTCTATTGAAATTTCCTGACATGATGAATGAATTTCCACTTAGAAGGCTTGTACTTATCCGCCCAAGGTCAAATACACCATAAAACTTTTCTTTTACTCTAACCCTTTATTCTATATTATGTAAGACAAAGTTATGGCAATAATCCAACTTTGAAATGAGAAAAAAAACTAAGACGTACATTATTCAATCACTGACGAACATGAAGGAATATCTTACAATGCGTAAAGGAAGTATAGAAAAATATATTATTCTCAAAGAAAAATCTGTTGAGCAAACATACATTTATACACATGAGCAGTTTTTGTAGGCGAGTGGCGTGCTCGTAAAGGTCAAACCAAGTCTAGCTCCGTGGCTTTGTGTAAGTTTGCGATAGTTTCTATAGTCCGTTCACTTCGTTCTAGACCATTGTTCAGGTTGACTTAGATATAGGCTCTCCAGAGACTCTTTGTCACTACTCTTTTATGTCAATGTAGTTACGTAAAGCAGTTGGTTAGGTTTTCTCCTTATTGTTATAAACTTATTCTCGAATAAATTATTACATTGTAATAAAGGTCATTTTTGTATAATTCTAAATTTTAAAATTGAAACCGACGTAATCTATCAACAACCAAATTTTAGCCAACGAAACTCTTTACACCGTGATTTAATACAGTTACGTCTCGCCGCAGCGCCATCTGTTATCTAAAAGCTGAATATCAATACATATTTGAAATTTCCAGCGTGCAATATTTAACTGACCTAGATTATATATTTTCATTTTTACTATGTACATTTATATGTGAGATAAAACATAACTTATATGAAATGGAGACGCGGAAATAATATAAATCACACTCATAAATAATTCTATTATTCGTCGTCGGAATGTTCGCTGAAATCAGAGATGATCGACTGCGTGCCGGGGACTACTGCCCATTACATATTGGAATAACACATTATTGTACTACATATGAATAAATAGAGTATTATTGAAATGCATTAACCGTTCTCGTACGTCGAAACAATATAAAATATCGAAAACAGATTATACATGTTAACAAATACTATTTGACTATCAGAAACATATCTTATTGCCCTGTTGTCACTTTTTTACCGTACACAGTTATTAGATGATTAAATCTACACTAAAGGCCTTCGTATATAACCATTAAGGTGTCCGACTGTACCAGAAATAAATAGCAACAAAATATAATCTACAGCTAAAAGGTAACAAACGAACAAAGTGCTTTATCAAACTAATTTGCATAAATATATGCAAAGTTTCATACTTGCTAACTTTTCAAATACTGTTTGTATCTCGCCAGCCAACAGCATAGTTGCAAGATGCGAGTAAAAACTGCTGGTTACTTCATAAAGCACATCTTCTGTAAACTTTATACGCAGCTTAAAAAATGTTGCCTGAGTAAAAACAATTAAACAGTTTCCCCTTGAATGTGCTTGAATGCACTAAAGTTGAAGAAGGCATTTGTTTCAAGTCGTTCAATCATCTTTTATTGTTTCAGAAACCTTAATGTTAGCTGTGTCTTTAAATATTTTTTTTCCTTCCTACGAGAAGTAGTAAGGAGTGATCTGCAACAAGATCAATTCTGGCTAGACTGGTCAGAAGTTCTGGTCCTTTAGTTTTCGAAACGATGTCCATGACCGTCGACGACCATCTTTGTGATACCGCCGCTCATTTGCCCCCTTGTCTTTTAAAAAAAATGGTGGCGCTACCAAACGTTACGCTTGGTGTCCTAGCAAAAACGAACGAAGAATTTCAATATTATTATAAATATACCACATTATATATCCGATAGAAAATAATCAAACAAGTTCCCTTTACTTCATTTTTTCTATACCGTAATATTTTCTTACAAAGAATCCACAGTTCCACTCACCGAATTCAAAATGGCGGCTACAAGAAAAGTCGATTACACGTGACTTAACCCACGGAATGCCTTTCGACAATTAAGGAATTATTTATGAGTTTTGTTGGAATACGTCCTCAATAAATGGACTACAGCCTATGCCTATTTCATTCTCGCCATTTTGGCGATCCTAATTCGAATTAATGAATGATTGAATAAATTATCAGTAACACTAACAAGCGTGTTGTCGGAACAAAGCAAAAGCTGTCATTTGCAATCGACCTATCAAACTATAAAGTGTTGTATGTTATTGAAGTGAGTTTACACTGCTGATATAACCGTAAAAAAAATAATGCTATGTCTATTTTTTATTTATTTTTTAATATAACTAGGTTATTGTTAATTTACTAATGTTTGTTGTAACCATTCCAGGTCAGCTAGATTAAGCTTGTGTTAGGATACGGTATAATAGTCGAACGGCGTGTTTCGAACCCACGACCGCTAGATCGGTGGGTTCGAACCCTTAAACATAAGGCTACTGGCGATTCCAAATTGCTTCTTTTGACGTTTTTTTACATTAATGGAAAATAAAACCTTTTTTCTTTTGATCTGTTTTTTTTTACTTTGTAGATTTGGTTTTGTAACTGGTATTGATTTAGTTAGGCGTAAAGGAAGTTAGGGAAGCGCCCGTGGGCGTTGAAACAATGTTCATTATTCAAACAAAGGCTCATCCGAGCCCAAGAGGTCGGCTGTTATTCGAGAGGCCAGTTGGCATAGAATCGTACATTGTATCCGTTCCCTCCGTCCGTCCATTATTAGCCTATAGTCATCTATTTAAATACTCTCATAATGTTAATTCATCATTAACAATTTCCTCGTATAGTAATCTCTTATCATATTATTAACTAACAGACACATAATATAGCGCTAGAAGCTTATGTGGCCCGATAAAACTTGTAATAGTAACACAATAAGTTCTGTTACAAGATATGTAAAACCCACTTAGACATAAAATGAAAAATATTATACGACAAGACAGCAACAGAACCAAAATTTTCTTTTATAACGTTGACAGGCGGCGCTGGTGAGACATATAAAATGAAAAAAAGAAAAAAAACATAACAAGCAAGCTACAGAACCAAAATGTTGTTGTTTAATAGACAGGGGGCGCTGGTGGTTTATAAATTTGACTTATACTAGCCAGTAACTTTGTCGCTGTAACAAGAGTTTGATTTTACTATAGTACTAAATGTGTTTATTATTTCTGTGCCGGGCGAGCATGGAGCGCGGGTAAGCGACAAATTCTGTAGTTAAAATATCAACATTACCCTAACATTGTTTAGGATATCGTGAGTTGATGTAATCAGTTAGAAGTTGAGGAACATCGAAACATCGCTTTTTGACTGTATTTTATCAAACTAATGGCTAAGGGTACGGATTTCCGATCACATGGTCGAGACTTCGAATCACGCCATTCGACTATTGTAAACAATATAGCACAAGTCTAGAACTTAGTTGGAGTGGTAATAGAAATTTTAGTAAATTAACAAAAATCTGCTAATATTTTCATTTAATACAATTTGCTTAGAACATAATAATTTTTATTTATACTAATAAGATGCACGACTTTTACGTAGAGATGTAAGCAGGGAAAACAGATTATGAATGTTCAGTAAAAGATGTGCTTAAAGAATGTGTAGGCGAGTGCTTGTAGCAAGCGTCTGGCAGAACATGGCGCAGGGGAGACAGCGTTTATGATCTCTTATATCAGAAGCCAAAACACTCTTTGGGTCGCTGTCCAGCGGTGTTTATGCTCGTAACGTCCGCCCTATTATTCCGTGATACTTTTATTTTCTGACGTTCTTATGATAAAAGAAAACATCGTGATGCAACCTGTACATATGCGCGAAGAAATTCAAAGATATGTGTGAAGTCAACGCGCACTGGGTCAGCGCGGTTGACTATGGCCTAGTCACCCCGGTTAATTAGGTAGGTTAGGTCTCAGTGGGACGTATAGTGAGTTGATGACAATTGCTTTTAGTTTAATTCTAATGAAAGTATTATAATAAAACAAATGAATACTAGTTGCATTCATAACTTATGCAAGTTCCTACGTCGAAAGTTTTAGGACGCTGAGACATTGAAATAAGAGTGAATCGAATACAAAATTTATTTCTTGTTCCAAGAACAATGACTGTGGATTTTGTTCTGAAAGCCGTCGAGCAAAAACTTCAATAGAAATTCTGAGCACTCTTGTAATAAGTTAACACGGATTTTTCTCAGTTTTTTACGACTTTCTGAGATATAATAACAAGCATATTTATTCTTTGTAGGTAACAAAAAGATTCACTTCGTTAAATACTCTTTAAATTATGAAATGTACTTGAATTTTCATGTTTTAATATTTTATAATTTGCATTTTTGTGTCTACATATTTTTTTGTCTAAGTTTTTTTAATCGACAAAACTAAGTATGTTTAAACTTCAATTTCTCTAAAAGTATAGCTAGAGTTGAAGAAATTAGACTTTTTGTTCCAAATTTCATCGAACCTGCGACTTGTAGATATCCAGTTCATTGCGTGAGTACACCGACGGGTACAGCTAGCGGGTAATATATATAGATTTGTTAGAATTGCCTCTAACATTACTTTGAGTTTTGACTGTAATGACAGTCGTATTGGAGGATATTGCTGGCTCTGTTTTTTACTAAGAATGAAAGGGGCGAATTTAATACAATTATCCTTGTCCACCCAGTAGGGTAACATCATTAATGTGTCAAATGCTATATTCTTATATCCACCAATTAATGTCAAGTCTCAAGTCGACAAAGTACTTCGGAAGTACAATGTGATGTAACACAATTTCATTAAGAGCTTCGGCAAACGAAGCGTGATGTATTCACGCGGGTGCACCGAGCTCTCTGCTGTGCTTTAAGCTTCTTTGCATACTGTATTATATTTATATACCCTCGAGGTGTAGGTGTACCCGAGTATGTAATGTAAAATCTCCCTTTTATTTAACACATAAAGAATAGATTGTCATCATCAACCTTTGTCTGCCCAGAGCTGGACATAGGTCTTCCACGATGCGTTCCACAGAAAAGGTCCTCCTTCCACATCCAACGACTTCCCGATGTACTAAAAGTAGAATGATTCGTCTATTGTCTTACAATTGAAAGACCGAATGATCGAATGACTCTGACCGATTAAATTAT
This sequence comes from Papilio gigon, assembly GCA_027563995.1. NCBI lineage: Eukaryota > Metazoa > Arthropoda > Insecta > Lepidoptera > Papilionidae > Papilio > Papilio gigon. The sequence goes on along the minus strand of JAODUI010000004.1, from coordinate 7,106,103 downwards.
CGACTCACCCATCATTCAATCGCATAGTGAACTTTGATTAGTACATTATTAGTAGAGCGTTTTTTTTCTTTGTAATTTTTTTGTTAAGATTATTTGGCTAAACAAATTTTTAATATAAATTTATTGCATTCCAAAAAGCAAAGACCTTTGAGATCAGGATATTGTAGTATTTGTGTAGTTTGATAATGTCCCCTTTCATTTATCCCAGTCGCCGGGATTTCTTTGTAGTGTAGAGCAAAGTTAATCCCGCCTTTTTGTCGCTGAGACCCTTACGGGTCGCATCGCGATGACCTTGGTAGGGACCGTGAAAACCTTTCCTTTGAATTAGACTTGTGGCCCTGACACCCTGGGTCAGTTAAAATGAAACGAATTCAGTGACCTTAAACTGTTTTAGATTTTAAACGTTTATTAAATTAACTTTGAAATTCTATTACGAATGAGAACGTATAGTTAGATCTTTATCATCATAAAGAATATTATTTTATCTTCTACTAAAATTAGAGGTTTTTCGATGTCTCAGTAAAATTAAAACATAGTTTGTGTCGGAATATATTTTGTATATCTTACTAATATTATAAATGCGAAGGTTTAGATGGATGGATGTTTGTAAGCAGGTAACTTCAAAAGAACTTAACGAATTTGAATGAAACTTGGCATAGAAATATTTTACTGTCTGAACTATATAACGTATTAAGTTTTTTATTGATGGAATTAAGTCGCGGGAACTATCTATTTTTAATAACAAAAATGATAACTCGTCCGAAGAAAATCCTTCAGGAAATCAGCTCAGCTTAAGCGTAACTTAGTCAAAAGTAAAGCGAGGCATCTGTGTGTCAGTTCAGCGTTAACATCCGTTTATATTACGTCATAACGATTTTCATATCTCTCACATTAAATCTACATTTATGTTAAAGCGTGTAGTCAGTAACGTTCTGTCGCACCGGGTCAAATGAGAAAATCATTTATTCATAAGTGTTGCCATTGCGATGCTCTCCCTACCAGTATTAACCTTGTTACCATATTACAAATTGCTATGCTTCCACAAAATGACATTTTCGCTGCAAACTTTCAAATCTGCTCCGACTTGCATTAAGCAGTTGCATTTACATATTTTATGTTCATTTTTATAATAGAAGGCGACAAGTAAGCAAGCGGCTGCCTGGATGCATTACATACTTATAATCGACAGAAGTCGCACAGAAGGAGGATAGTTTCCACCCTGTCCATCCACTTCTGAAAATAAGAGGTTAGGAGAGGAAAAAGGACTAAAATACGCCCTGACACGCAACATACTCTACCGTTTTCTTCCTAAATTGAGGAAATATTTTGAGTGCTTGCTAGGCATCTATAAGGTTTTTAGGCAGTTTTGTTTATTTGTTAAATAAAAATAAAATTAAGTATGATTAAATTGCATGAAAAGAATTTTGTTTCATATGTACCAATTTTTATCATCATCACAATTATTAGCCTAATACAGTCGACTGCCGGACGTAGGCTTCGCCCATCGATAGACACGAAGACTGGTCTTGTACCGCCTGCATCTAGTGCACCGCCGATACCTTGACCAAGTCGGTCCACCGTGCGGGAGGCCTACCAACGTTGCGTCGTTTATTTAAGAATAAAAGTATATTTTAGTTTTCAGTAAACAAAATTATTTTTGGCAACCCTAAGACGTGTACAATAGAAGTAACATGTAACGTGGGAAAAAAAATATCTGACAAAGATTAATAACTACCACGAATACAAAAAATAATGGGCATAGTTTTTTTTTTCAACAACATAGAAATAAGTTGGCAGGGGGTCGCGAGGGGTCGCGAGGGGTCGCAAGCGTGCGGGGTCGCGTGCCGAATGAATATCATGTAGCGAAATAAGCCGTGTTATTATTCTCTAGGAAACTTCTATCGGAATCGTGCAACTTAGGTAAAGCAGAGCCACGAACAAGTTTTGGCATAGTTCACTTGGAATTAGTTATTTACCAAGTTAACTGTTGGTGGAGAAAATGTACAATAAATATATTAATAATAAAAGTGATGATAACTTTGGATGGATATTACAGGCTTCTGCATCTAACCAAGTCCCGCCGTCCACACAAGTTTATAATCCACCTGGTCGGAGGACGCACCGCACTTCTGGTCTCCTACTGTGGAAGTTGTTGGGGTAGGGTCCAGCGGGGGACAGAATAAAGCTGATGGATGATTATAGGCTTAGATTTTTGAATTAGACACAGATCCCTTTTTAGGTTTCGTTTACCACTGCAGGTTGGCGATCATTCTAGCAACTGGCTGCAGCGTTCAAGAGGAATCCGGTTCTTCTGATGCTGTGCAAGTTTAGATTGTTTAGGTACAATAATGAAAATTTTAGTAGTGTATTAAGTTTACTATAATTTAGGTATGCACTAGGCCTTATGCAGCAATGCTGGAATCGGGATTCTTATCATGATTAGCCTTTTGTGCTCCCAATATTCGTGGTAAGAGTTTCGTTTCTTACGAACGAATTAGTAAAAATCACAAAAGTTCAAAGTTACATGTCATGCTGGGGTAATGCGTAGTATGAAAAAGCCGTTATATTTTATAACAAAAACCTGATAGGCTGTATATTTGATATAGGCCAGTTTATATTTATTCCTATCGGCGTGAAATTGCCACACGGCGCTGCGTGATATCCAATTTACTGGACTTATTGTGGAGCTGTCGCGCTGAGATGCGCCTTTGTTCGCCATTGATGGAGTGCGTCGTATAAAGTCCTATTTGTTTAATAGAGAATAAAGTTGTATTTATTATAACCTATTAGAAATACGCAGGTTATAGTGAGCGATGGACTGCGAACGTGCTATAGTACCAATTCCAATCACCCTGAAGAGCCTCCGAAGGGCTCGAAACTAGTCGGTACCGACACCGATCTACGCGTGAGTTACGTTGTTTTTACAAGTAGTATAGTTTATAATATACATGAGATTTTATTGCAGTCAACTGCCAAATGCCACTGTCATGACAGTGTTTGTGGAAATGCACAGTATTACACAAGAAGATGTCTTCGACAGCGCATCTATAGCTGTTTTTGTGTCGATGTCCATAATGACCTATATTCATTAAACGTCCCACTGCTCGTTTATTTGTTATGAATATTAGAATTTTATTATTTTTTTTTATTTGTAGAAACCTGACTATACAGTTGAATAGAAAACTATTGTAGAGGTCTTCTATAGTTTTATAATAAATTACAGAATTGGAAGCGAAGTAAATGCTTTTATGTTTTCTGTTGACTATAAATTTAACTTTTATCAGAATTCTAAATGTAAAAACAGAGAACAGCTATTAGGCAATGACTTTTGAAATGCCCGAGCAGCTTGTTATCATAATTCGTTCACAACGCACATAAATTTCAAGGGTCGTTTCATTTTTCATACAAACTACACCCAAAAGTATACTACATTATAATAAATTACGTAAATAAATGTTGTTTTGTTACATTGTTATTGTTATCCGATTTTATAATTTATAACAACTTTTAGAACTATAAATTTAAATTTACTTGAGTATTAAAAGTGCGTGTTTATAAAATATTAATCATAAAATTATAAGGTGGGCAGACCAGCAGTGGGCAGACAAGGGCTGATGATGATGAGGATGTCACTATTAGGAATTTCAAAGTTTTTTTTTTTAATTCCGCAAAGATAGTCGCAAGGAAAAGATAGTTATATATAATTACATTGCAAACCATGTTTCATAGAACTTTTAAAAATATATTTAGTATAAAAAGTCCTCATAGAAAGGATAATGAAACATCCTGTAGATTACGCACCCAATAGGGTAGACAATATCAAACAGGAACAAATAAACAATTAACAAGCGAAATAACGAGTCTCATTTAAATTTAATAACAACATTAAACGGTGCCTTAATGATGCAGACCTCGTAATGCCCTGCTTTTTTATGCAAAACATATAATCGTTACAGTAAAGTTGAAAGGATTTCCATTTATAACAAAGCTCATATTTCCTTTTATTTGAAAAAGCATATTAAAATAAAGCCTTCTTTCTATCAATCCAAGCCAAAGAACACATACAGGTTTCTATTAAAAATCTTTAAACATACACAAACTATAATTTACCAAGAAAGTCGTCAATTCCAAAATCTTTATGGTGAAAACAAAGTCTCGTACAACAACATAATAACAGCGATGTGTTTTACAATATAACTTAACTTTATCTCATAATTTCATCTGATAACTAAAAAAATCAAATTTCAATATGGCCGACATGTATGGGCAATGACCCGTCTCAGTTTACGTCATTTATGCTTTCGAACAAAACTGTTGAAGAACTCACCCTAGTGAGCTGATGACGATCAGTATGAACGTGGTAATAGTATTGTTTATGTATGATAACAGAAAAGAATTATTTGTAATGTTTCTTTGTATCTATATACGCAATATACTTAGAAGATCAAAGGGATTCGATTTTCACCCTCCTTTGTGTTGTTTATCGAAGAGGCAACAGACTACTTACTGTGATAGATCGATGTACACTGGCATACAATAATGTAATGAAAAGAATTTGATATGTTTTGTACAATGGATGACCTTCGATAGTTTCCCGGAGGTCCGATCGGTCGACCGATTTATCGACACAATACGATTTTTCCCATTTGACCGATTGGTTCTATGGATTAAATCGGACCAATGGGTAACACCCGTACTTTCTTTGTTTTATTAAGAAGCGAGGAAGAGAGATCGATTTGGTGAAAGAGAAGTGGCCCGTTCCAACACTCAGGGGAACTAGGTCAGACAGATGATGTATACGAAAGTAACATAATACTTTACTCAAGAATTATTCTAGTTAAAATGCTTAATATATTATGCACAAAATGAGACTAAGAAATAGCATTAGCGGAGACAATTTAGTACGTCCCTAAACGCTTGTCTCGCGACCCAAACTTGCATACGGGGCAAATTCCATGTTGTAAAGCAGTTTTGACTTTGACTTCGCCTTTGACATTTAAGTCAATCCCCCCTCCCTTTCCCCGTTACCCTAAGTCACTAACTTCCATTAGCATAATCTGTTTAATTCAGTTTAATAAGTCAAAAGCATTTCAAGGATCATTCGGTTAATCCCGAAACGGTCCTTTTGTGAACTACGAAAGGTATATTTACTTGGTATTTGCTGACATAAATATTCATTAGTAAACAAACACATATTTAGTACATTTTACTTATTACATACTCCTATTACTAACAGGTGTAGGCAGAGATTAAGGTTCACCATGTACATCATTAAATACATCAGACAATCTCATTGTCCCAACCCACTTTAGGTTTTCGTCCTACAAGACGAAATATCGCTCTGGAGAGTGATATATAGTCCGTCATCTCAATCATCATTCTATGTTGAACATCCATACATTTATATATACATACTCGGTTACAGGTATTCCTTAATATTTCTGAAGCAGATATAATTTTTTCTAGAACGTAATGTAGCAACACAATTCCTCTTAATTATTAAGAGCATAGCCTATTAGTTCACGTCTCATTATCATGGAAATCTTACAGATTTATGACTAATTTCAAAGTCTTTTATGTGAGGTAAACTTTTATAATACGAATTTCCTATATTCATGACTTGGGCCACACGATTTGAGAAAACAATCAAATAATTTGTCGGCTCAGTGAGTTCAGCGGAGGCAATGACGCGCCAACGAACTGCCGGCAGTTTAACGATCCGACAAATCTTTCGGCAGATTATAAAATTAGAATTTTATTCTCGATGATTTTATTGAGACACGATTAAACTTTATTTTAAGCTAGGTACCTTAATTAATACTTGACTGTTTTCATAACATATTGTAATTATAAAAAAAATACGTCAATCTAATAAATTCTTTATCAGCTCATTGTACGTCCTCACTACATAGCTTGGAGTCTACACTTTATTAGGAATGACTAGGCCACAGACCACCATAGGCCGAGTGCAGACTGATTTTCGAAATGGCGAACATTAGTTTTATTTGTATGTATACATTTGGTGACTAATATCTCGATAATCACTGTACCCATTTAAAACGGTCGTGTATTATAGACACAATTAGATTTCCGTCATTATACGACATAGTCCGGACATGTTTCATAGACAAACAGCAGTGTATTATGTAAATGGATCTATTCTAGTTCGACAGCTTGTTAAGTCCACAATCGTATAATTAATGAGGTCGCAGCTCGTTAGCTATGCATGTCTGAATACGTTTACCTCGGCTGAGCTTACCTGGATTGGTAATGAACGATTCTCGCACATCATTCAGATGCCTTTATGATTGTTAAAACGGAGTTCTTAGTATTTTTAAAGATGGCAAACAACCACGCAGTATTCTATTCGCGAAAGTAGCAAGGTGACCGATGTTCTTAAATATCTACATTTATAGATGCCACAGAGGGAAGATCTCCTTTCTATGAGTCCCCCTCCCCTGTGAAATCCATTTCTCGGCTGTATTAAGGCTTTAGTAGTTAATTATCGAGGCTTTAATAGTAACTGTTCATATCGTCACATAACCACCGGCCCGCGTTTAATGAATATTTGTATGCAATCAAATCACACACGTTTGCTCCGAACTGATGCAGCACTGATTGCTCATTAGCAATTCCCTCAGTGTTCAATGGTGCGTCACCGGCCGTTGTGGTTTGACCTGTCTCATACATACATGAATCGTTACATATTATTGCATTCATCATCATTTATTATTCCTTTATATCAATATCCTTAGAATAAAAAGTTAGGTAACAGAATATCAGTAGAGTATAGACCGGCATAGGCCTTTTCCAATCCCTTCCACAGTATGCGGACCTCCGCCTTCCGCATAGGGAAAGCCTACATCCAACAGTGAGCAGAGAAAGGGCTGGTGATGATGATGCTGATAGGCCGGGACAAACACACACATCAGATAGAACGCGGAATTACTTTGTTCGTTACACCGGTCAAGTTGACCATTCACAACTGCAGAAAAGCCGTTACGGTCTACTATTTTTAAATATTGCCTGCGTTAAATTCGTCGTAATTATTTGAAATTCAAAACCCCAATCGTGAATTTCTAGCATAATATGGAAGGAGACATCAACATTTATTTAAGACGAGTATTTAAACCGTAGCAAAAGACGGAGGAAGACTGAAAGATTCGAATAAATAGATGAAACGAGCACAAAGAAAAATAAGAACCTAATCTTAAGTGGTATCATCATGCCTTGACGTAGAAATGACTCGTAAAAAGTAGACAATATTATAATATTTGAACTAAAACGTGCAGTACAAACTCCGTCATTAAAAATTTATCATAATGCAAATCCTTGGATTGTCCACAAACTTGTTGTTGAGATTTTATTTCACACTCGTAGATATCAAAGCCATTATCTAGTTTCTTAAACTCATTATATTCATCGTTACTATTAAAATTAAAGTAAAATTGTATTGCAAATTTACTAAGTAATTGTGAAATCTTGTAAATCTAGAACTTACCATCATAAACAACTCCTCTAACGAGCTCGTCTGCGTCGAACACAGCATGGCTCACCGTCAAATTAATAACACTATCTCTTTCACTCAACGTAACTATGTCTGCACTGTCACTTGGGGTCCTCGCGAAGGCACACGCGTCACCGATCGCCTTCTCACTAACACTAACCACTTCACTGCTTGTCGTTGTTTCTATATCGTTTGTCGTTGTTTCATCATACATTGCTGCTTCTTCCACGGGCACTCCTAAACTAGTCTCTAATTCATCGTCAATGTATTTCAAATTTTCTTTATTTTGGATTACGTCTCGTTCAAAACTGACGGGTGGTCCCGGAGATCTGCCCGGTGCGGGATCACCGCTGGGTAAACTGAGCGTGCAACTATACGGTAGTGAGGCTAATATTATCGTTGCCGTTAATATATTTAGGATGCATCTATTCATCTTGTTCTTGTGTTTTCGTTTTGTTATGTTCTTGCATTGCTGTTCCAGTTTTAAGTACACGTACGTCACAACAACGTTCGATAACATGGCGCTCTTATTCAAGTATTTTTCGACGTTCAATCTGATTCATAGCGCTGACCGCTCCTGTGAAGAAATAATACCATGTTAATACATAATTCAGCTAATAGAACATCTAAAAACATCTCTATTGTTAGAAATGAATCTACGACGCAATTCATTGTTTATTACATTTAGAATCTTGTTATTTATTTAGAAAATATCTGACTGGAATTTTACAAGTTTGTTTTATGGTTTGTAAAGCTAATATACAATGACACAGATAAGGTGATACGTGGCCATAGAAAGCATTTCATCAACATAATTTCAAAGAAATTTTAGTTAGTAAGAGTGACTTGAAACTTTTTTTAATATGTAAATAACATCAAAACAAGTTAGTATTTGCTTATTGGGATACTTTTAATACCTCTTCTTTCTTTTTCATTCCTTCTTCTACTATTTAATTTATACTACATTATTTTTCTATAGAACTCATTCGTTACTCTAAAATATAGGAGCATTAGTTCTTTGTATGATATAATGAATAAAAGTTCTTTACGCAGCCTTCAAATTATTATCTCTTATTTAAAACATGTTTTAATTAAAGAACAAATAGCTTTTCAATACATGCATTATGTTCTATTTATCTTTGAAGCGGGAAAAGGGTAGGTAGATGATAAAGATAATATAAAGATAAAATGTGAAATGAATGTTGAAATCTGTCTAGAAGTTTTTTTTTTAATTTATTCGTTACATATAGAAATACAATTCTTTCCTCTTTATAATAATATAGATAAGATATTTCCTGTCTATTTGTGTGTTAACAAAATTATATGGATTATTTGTTGATATTGAGCACATAAACAAGGCAATTAAATAAACTACATTGTCAGCTATGAAATCTCAACAGTTGAATAGCTTGTGTAATATTTATTTTACAACATAATTATATAAAGAGTTGTTCACGCTGGACACGCTTGTAATAAAGACAAAGCAAACAATGTTAACCTATTTGATCTAAATGTGAATTTTTGAAAAACTCTCCCCACTTTCCCCCTCACCCCATAACTCTTTCCATCTCATGTCTGCCTTTGCTCTTACAAGAAGCCTTCGTTACTTTACTAGTTCGATTTTGCTAAGTTTTACAATAAAGTTTACCCAAACAAGGCGCTAAATTTCTGGCTCTAAAGTAAATTTATTGAAATAGCTTAACACGTCCGCTGCAGCATCAATTTTTGCGTACTTTCCGTCCCTTCGGTACGAGGTGTTATCGACCCCACATCGTTTAACAAAGTTATTTCCTTCGCACTACAGAGAAGTACTCGTTTTCCTTGCCGCACCACAGCGAAGTTGCATTAGGGATGATTAAGGCCTCGTTTCGCAGCGTATGTGTTAAAAACATTAAATTAATTAAAAAAATATACACTCAACTATGAAAAAAACCTAACATTGCGGAGTGATATAAAATCTTCCGCGAAACGAGATAATTTTATTCCATCGGTTGTTAACCGTGTAAATTTTTGGCGTAACAAGAATTGTGTGTAAAAATGCAAGTCGCAGAAAAATATCAAGATTTCGATACAACAAAAGTTGTTTGTACGAGCAAAGAACTACCTTGCAGCCTTCAAGCGTCCTTGGAAAAAATAGCTCAAAAAGAAGGTTACCTCAAATATAAAATACTAAGTAGGTCGATTTCTACGGAGGGAGGAAATTATATGGCGTCGCTGTACGAAGTAGACATTAAAGGAAAAACCACAGGCGGAGAAAAGGAAACGAACATTTTTATAAAATATTCCATCCCAGAATTTAATTTAGTCGACGTGTCAGAGATATATTGTAGGGAACTGTTCTTTTATAATGAAATAAGCAAGGTATACAATGAACTCGAAGATGAGGCGCTGGTCCCTGCACACGAGAGGTACAAGTCAGCCAAATCATACTACGAAAGTAATTCTGAAGCAATAATACTACAAAATCTGTCCAAAGATGGTTTCACTACAGTATTCAGAATGAACGTGATGCCCCTCAAGTTTGCAGAATTGTCAGTACAGCAGCTAGCGAAGTTCCATAGTTTAGGTTTAGTAACGGAACATAAACGACCAGAATTCTTCGAAAAGAAAATCAAAAATTTAAAGCAAATAATAAAATTCGAAGGAAAAAATGAGAGTTTTTGCAAAAAAATGTTTGATACATCAGTCTCAATATTGGAGAATGAAACTCGGAAGCAATTGGAAGATAAATATCCTGAATTCTTGAACAAATATATTAAGTGCCTGAATGGCAACGGAACAGAGTTCCAGACTCTGTGCCATGGTGATTACAGAATGAACAACATCTTAATGAAAGTGAAGGTAATTATACAACTCTCAAATATTGAAGTGGTCACTCATTATTCGAAATTTGAACTTCTTCATCATCGTCATCATCGTCAGCCCTTGTCTGCCTGGACATGGGCCTTTCCCAATGCCTTCCACAGTATGCTGTCCTCCGCCTTCCGTATCCAGTGACTTCCTGCCATCACATCACACATCACAACACATTGGTCACATCTGTCGGGTCAGCGATGCCAATTGGGGTAGGAAATTGTTGAAGCGGAGGCCACGGTTGGGGGCCAGGAGTGGGGGCGTCCTCAATCCAGGTGGACCGACGTAGTGCAGACGGCAAAAAATTTGAACGTAAAAAATGTGTTTTTATTTTGAATTACTTGTACATTTCGACTTCTCCACATTAACTTTAAAAGTTTTCGCTTCGCGTATTAATATAATCCGTTTCTTCACAAAACATATTTACTAGAATAAATGATCGATTAAAAACGTCATCTCTTTTGTAACTAAGTAGTTGTCCATTTAAATTTCACGCTTACATAATGTCTCGTTCAGTCGCATTTATATTATTTGGAATGACATCATCATCTTCACCATCCTCATCATCATCATCATCAGCCTTTGTTTTCCCACTGCTGGATAGGCCTAATGTGCTACTTTAAAACAATCCTATCCGATAAATCTGAAATTTATATTTGGTTAAACTCAAAGTAATTTTTTTTTTTAGGAAGGTGAAATAACAGAAGTGATACCCGTTGACTACCAGATAATACTCTACGGATCTCCGATAATCGATTTCTTATACTTTATTTTCGGAGCCACTGACAGAGAGTTCAGACGAAATCACATGGAACATTTGAAAGACTTATACCATGAAACAATGGAGAATTACCTGAAATACTTCGATATGGACGTAGACGAGATATATCCAAGAAAATTATTTGAAGATAATTTTAATGAGTGTTTTGATTTCGGTCTTTTGACTCTTTTATTTTTGGGACCTTTCTTTTTCGCGGATGAGAATGAAGTACCTGATCTAAGTAAAGACGACCTATCGGAACAGGCAGTAAGATTGGATCTTAAATTTAAAGTTAGATTACAAGAAGTTGTACAGGAAATGATTGACAATGGTAGACTGTAATAAATTATACAAGTAATGAGTTGTTTGTTTCATAAAATTGATTATTTTTAAACAGATAAATCTCCTACTTCATTAAACTATAAATTCAACAATTCCTCATCTTCATCTGTCACCCCTAATAACAGGGTAGGCTCCGAGCCTCTCGGTGGGGACGTATAGTTAGCTGATGATGATGATGATGATCTGCTCTGAACTTTGCTCATACAAGAACATTTTTTTTCACAATCCCGAGTTCAGTGACAGCATTCTAGTCCAACAGCTCACTTATGATAAAATGTTATATCGTCAATTACTTCCTGATTCAGTTTAAAACACAAAATTACCTCCTTAGCAACATTTTCACCTTACACTTCTAATTTACATAACTTTTATTACACTTTGTAATATTACCTCGCCCAAAAGGCGCCTGTAGCAAAGCTAATTAAAGATAATTTGTTTAATTTATGATAATCATCACAATTACGTTATCTGAGCGGTTTATAACATCCAAACAAAATCCTGATATATCTTTCGTGTGTGACATTTATGCGGCTTCTATCAATGATAAGAAATGACATAATTAAGAAGTTAAGGAGTCACGCGTAGCGTTTTATAAGAATTAAAGAAGCGAGATGAGTTTGGTTTTCATTTAATTTATTAGTTGAATTCCCGCTTGCTTTTGAAATTCGAATATCCCTTTCATTAGCCCGATTTTAACAAAATCATTTCTAAAAATAGGTAGCGAAAGTGAAAACTATTCTATACCTTTACCCAATGTTACAATTGACATAAGATTTCATATAAACTTTAAATTACCTCAAATATGTAATCAGCTTTATTTTCCTAAACACTATAAATCCTTCAACAAATTGAGATAATGTTATTTTACTAGAAATTAACAATTAAACTACACTTCAAATGAACAATTTCAAAATGCAAGTTGATGAAATATACAAAGATTTTGATACGAAAAAAATAATATCTACATCCAAAGAAGAAATACCTTTCCTAATTGAAAAAATACTACACAAAATAGCTCTGAACTCTGACTATTTGAGATATGAAATACATAGCAGACCAATTTGCACAGAAGGCGCAAATTACCTTGGTTGTTTGTACGAAGCAGATATAAAAGGTAGAACAAAAACGGAAAAAAAAGAATTGAACATTTTCATTAAGCATACCATACCACCGACGAATGTGTTAGATGTGACAAAACTGTATGCTAAGGAACTGTTCTTCTATACTGAAGTCAGTAAGAATATATCGGAACTAGAAGCCGAAGCTTCAATACCTCTAGAAGAAAGATATAAAACTGCTAAGTTTTACAATGAAAGTATTACAGAGGTAATTGTACTCGAAAATCTTGCTAAAGAAGGTTACACAACTATTTACAGGATGGATGTCATGCCTCTTAGTTTTGCGGAACTCTCGATACAAGAGTTAGCGAAATTTCACAGCCTTAGTATAGTGCTTGAACAAAAACGTCCATCGTTTTTTAATAAGAAAATTAAAACTTTAAAACCATCAATAGAATATCAAGATAAAAACATTTCGATTTGCAAAACGTTATATAAATGTTCAGTAAAGACCTTGGATGAGGAAATTAAATACAAATTAGATGAAAAACTACCGGAATTATTGGATAAATACATAAATTACGTGAGTGGTAAGGAGACGACGTTTAAATGCTTGAGTCACGGTGACTACAGGATGAATAACATATTAATGAAAATGACGGTAAATATATGTAATCATTCTATGCATGAAACTGACTAATGTTTTACTAATATCATAAGTTTGTATGTATGATGTATGGATGAATGTTTGTTATTACGTATCTCCAAAACAGACAGGCCAGACGCTCCGGACAGGTCGACGCAGCGTGGGTAGGTCTCCCGTAAGATGGACCGATGATCTGGTTAAGTTTGCGGGAGCATCCTGGTTGAGGGCAGCCGTGGACCGATCGTCGGGGCGATCTTTGGGGGAGGCCTACGCTCAGCAGTGGGCGACATGTGGCTGATATGATGATCTCCAAAACAAGTTAACTGATCTTGCATTAGCGTAGACTTAGAAATAGTTTGGCAGAACACATAGGCTACTTAAAGTTTTTTTTTTATTCCACCCAAAGAGTCATATGGCCTAAATTACTGGGTACAGAGAGTAAAAATTTCGCAGAAATTTCTATCATTACGTGGATGAGAAAATAAAACAAGATTCAGTCATTTTAATCCAAATAATGAGGGATTGCGGATTGTAAAAGAATTGATACTCTAAATTGTACCACAGTCACTGTTATATGCGTGACTTGCTTAGTGAGTTTTGTGCCCTTTTTTATATTACGTTTGTTTTTAGGAGGAAAATGTAACAGATGTTATCGTAGTGGACTACCAATTTCTATTATATGGATCACCAATAATCGACTTCTTGTATTTAATTTATGGTGGAACGGATAAAGAGTTTCGAAGAGACCATTTAAGCCACCTAAAGGATGTGTACTGCGGGACAATGGAACGGTTTCTGAAGTACTTTGGTATTGATGTAAATATTATATATCCAAGAATAACATTTGAAGAGGATTACAATGATTGTTTGGATTACGGTTTACAATTTATGTTATTTCTGGCGCCATTATTTTTTATTGTGGAAGATGATGTTCCAAATTTAAAATTGCCAGACGAGTCGGAATTGAAAGTGAAGCTGGACGATAGATTTCGGGTCAGACTAATGGAAGTTATTGATGATATGATTGATAACGGTATATTGTAACAAAACATACTATTGTGACTTGTTTTCTCTAAAGAAATATCGTATTCTCGCCCTTCTTCCTGCAGAGGGTCGGCACAGTGTGTACTCTTCCATACATATCTATTAGCCGTCGTATTTGAATTTTCTCCCATACGCTGATCCTCTTTCACACAATACATCCATACCTTCGGTTCTCTCTACCTTTGTAGCCATCCAATTTTTTAATTACTTACTACAATTTTGAACAAGAAACGCCAATAGCTTGATGGTTAATGGAACGAACTTATCGTGGGGTTGAAGGTTGGAGTACTGTTATTCATGTCATTTATAAACTCAAAAACCACTTGATCGATTTCTGAAATTCATTGACCATTAGAAATTAAATTGTCAGTAAGTACTATAACTACTTTTAACAGTAACAGTCGCGAGCGCCATCTAGTTAGTAATAATTCGATAAATTTCTTACCACGACGCGATCTGAAGGTAATTCATCATCAGCTTACAAGACGGAAACCATTAATATTTGAGCCTTAACTTTTCCCAGGGACGGTTATTCATTACGGCGAAATTAAATATTATGATTAATTATTTTTGGCGATGTCGCAGGATATAATTTATATTTTATTCTTCATACAAATAAAGCATAAAATTTGTCGACGTTCATCATGCTAATTTATTAAGAGGAACATTAAATGGCTTTCTCAATATTGTCTTATAAATATTCACAGTTAGTTTCTAGTAATTGTTTTATACGAGAAGGAGGCAAGCTTCAGATCGTTTAACATTTGTTCATCCGACGCCTATGAACATCAGCAGCACCAGAGGAACAGATACGTTGCCAGTGTTTATGTGAAGTATTCGCTGCCACTTGAAGGCCCTTAAAGTGCAGTTGCATTTACAGACGCTAATATTCTCTCTGAGGGAGAGCCCTAACGTGTCTAAAACTGTACGATGCCGCCACCGGAGTTTAGAAATGAGTTTCCATTTACTTGTTATTATATACTGATGATCAGGAAGATTAAAATTATTTAATCGGTTAATATAATATAATTATTCAATAACAATTACTTTATATAAACTAGCTCTTGTTATAAATAAATCAAATGTAGTTTCCTTTGATAAAGCATTATCATGATTTAAAAATAAGATGCCTTATTACAAATGAATAACTCCTTTGTTCGTTTGACTCCTGTACAAAAGATCATTGAAGTGTCAATAAAGGCTTATTTAAAATCTCTTATTAAAACGTAATCAACTACAAGCTTAATGTATATAACATAATTATGATACAATTCTTATACATAAGTCCGACGTATATAAGATAAAACCTTCAAATTTGTACATCAACAACGTTTATGTTATATCACAATGTACATTATATAACAATACTATCTAGATGCTACATAGATTAGATAGCCACTATCTTTATGTAATGTTTACATAACAATTACCAGCAAGATACCGCTCACACAACAAAGACAAATAAGTTATTTGTGATTTCCATTATATCTGATACAAATAAGATAATAAGTTCAAACAGTGTCTAACGTTACTCTTACTAAAATGAAGCCGTTATGAAGACAAGAGGGAACAAATGTGAATCCATCAAACAGATCTTCACATTCATATTAAGCGATGATGTTAATGAGGTTAATATTTTGGTCACGTCATTCCACGGAACCTAATGAGAATCACATGTAATTCATACACCCGTGACGCCCGCAATGATCAGACGGGAACAAAGGATTTTAGTGAGTATGCCTCCCGTAACCTACTCGGGACCGGTGGGAAAGTGTCAGTTAACTGTTATGTCTTCTCCGGGACATAAAATATGTGAAAACCATCAAGTATTCAAACAAAAAAGTAGCCTCGTTTGTTATCTCACCGTTTGAAAATTACCGACCAAATTACGAGCATTTCGACTGACTTCATTACGCCTCCTGATCAAATAAAAAATGAAACGTACACTCCCAATCAATATTCAATGTTTGTTCGACCTTCCTAATAACTCACTGGATACCTTCATTTGCATATTTTGCCAAATTAGACTAAAGACGTGTGTAGTTCAGTTGTGTTGTGTCCTTTGTCCAAAGGACACAAACGAGTTAATTACGCTTAGGTACTATTTTAATAAATTAAACAAATGACAAGGTATATGCAATAATTTCCATTTCCATTTCCCCGGCTGTAGATATTTTTTTTCCCTTTGGTATATGACTGAAGCTTGACCTAATTCATCTATATTGATTTTTATACGCTTTACTCTATTCGGTAACACAGCTGTACCTGCGGAGGAGCCAAGCTACTATGAGTTTTCAACTCAGTGTTCTAAATTTTAATAACAGTGGAAATTTAGTGTTCAAACTATTCAGAAACTATGCCAAATGTGTTCACGACCACAAAAATTCCAAAAATAGGTATTTAACCACGTAACTTTTATTATCAATCTGCCCTTTTCCTTATGGACGGTCACCACAGTAAGTACTCCATACATCTCTGTCACCCGTCATATTTGAACATAGACTCTAATGTACATCCTTTCACACAATACATCCTCATTCAATCTCATCACCTTTTACTACGTAATTTTAATATTATGCAATAAATGTCAACAAATGATTCAGCGAGTCACGGTTCATAAAGTTTAACGCTTAATTAGGTAAATATAAGTGTACAGACGTAAAAATGTAAATATATATAAAGATAATTGACTAAATCTAGAAGATGTTATCAGGAAGAATAAAGACAAGCAAACAAACAACCTGCTATATTTAATCCCGTGTGAAATTTCTAGAGCTGACGTGACTTTTAGGATATTACCTAATAATATTAAAGGTTCGTTCACACTTTAATAAAATTCACTGTAAAAATTAAAAAAAAATTGGTAACAATAAATTAGAGGATCTGGTCGAAGTTGCGGGAATCCCGAGGGCGTCCGAGAACTAATGATCGTGGTGATCTTTGGGGGTGGACATGTGACTGGCATGATGACGGTGATATCAGGGGAAGTGTGAAAGTAGCACCAGAGTTACAGACATTAAGAAGCAAAAGGTTAGCATGGTGGGCAAGTCATGAGGAGAAGAGAGTCGAATGTGACAAAGAGAAATTTATGGATGAATGCGGAGGATCACTGGAGAGGTAGGCCTAAGAATTAATAGATTGCGTGAAGGTTGACAGGATTAGGATCGGAGTGATGACTGAGATGACTGACGATAATGGATGAAAAAAAAAATGTCTCAAATATGACAATACCTTTATATTACTGATTCATATAAAGCCATCAGCAAGTGACAACAGCTTCATTCTATCTCAAATTTTTTCATTACATTGACGTTACAAATATTGAAAGATGCAAGTCGAAGAAAAATACAATGATTTTAATACAACTCAAATAGTTAGCACGAAGCAAGTGGAACTGCCGTGTCAACTTCAAGCAGTGTTAAAGAAAATAGCTCGTAACGAAGGTTATTTGAACTATAAAATGATGAGCAGATCTGTCTCCACAGAAGGTGGTAATTTCATGGCTTCTTTATACGAAGTAGACATAAAAGGTAGAACAAAAGAAGGTGAAAAGGAAACCAACATGTTCATAAAACGTGTCATATCTCAAGAGCACGTGAAAGTTGTAGACGTTTCCGTTATTTATTCCAAAGAATTATTCTTTTACAATGATCTAAGTAAAATATTTAGGGAACTAGAAACAGAAGCAGATGTACCTTCAGAAGAAAGATACAAGTCGGTAAAATCTTACGATGAAAGTGACACTGAATCTATAATAATGCAAAATCTTAACAAAGAAGGCTTTACTACAGTATACAGAATGAATGTGATGCCGCTAAAGTTCGCGGAGCTCTCCGTGCAGCAGCTAGCGAGGTTTCACGCGTTAAGCTTTATCATCGAACGAAAACGACCGGAGTATTTCGAAAAGAAAATTAAAACTTTAAAACAATCAGTACAATACGCCGATGCTTTTATAGAATTTAGCAAAAACATGTATGAAGTATCTTCAGCGCGACTCAACAGCGAAATAAAGACGAAAATAGATAGAAAAGTCGATGACTATATAAAAAATTACGTGACTGGACATAGAACTGAGGTTCGTTGTCTCTGCCACGGTGACTACAGAATGAATAACATATTAATGAAAATGACGGTAATTGTAATTTTTATTTCAACTTATTGAAACTTGTACGCTCGACAAAACCGAGGCGGGACTTTAATTCAGTCACCCTTGTGAAGGATCACCACTCTATTCAGTTAAAAATGAATGGGTTAAGGTCCCATTTAAGTGACTACATCATAAATATTTGTTTCTAATATATAACCTGTTGAGATTGATAACACAAAACCCAGAATGACCTTTTTTGTAATGTCACTATTAATCGAAATATATAATTTCAGGAGGATGAGATCACCGATGTGATAGCTGTGGATTACCAATTTATATACTACGGGTCGCCAATATTGGATTTCGTGTACTTTATATTTGGTTCCACTGACAAGGGATTCCGAAGAAAACATTTAGATCACTTAAAGGACCTGTATCATGAAACGTTGGAACAATACTTAAAATATTTTGCCATAGACATTAATACGGTATATCCAAAAAAGAAATTTGAAAGAGATTTTGAAGACAATGTAATATATGGTTTAGAATTTTATTTATTAATAGGACCCATCTTGTTTACATTGGAAGATGACGTACCAGATTTTGACAAGGTTGATTTATTAGATGTAAAGGTGAAGCTAGACAACAGGTACTATGAGAGGCTGCAAGGCGTCGTTGATGATATGATCGAGCGTGGTGAATTGTAACACGTAATAAAGCAATCGAAATTCTATTAACTAAAGAGAAAAGCCATTTTATTTGATATCCACATATCACTGGTAAGACAAGAATTACTAATGTTGGTAAAGTTTTTGTTCTGAACCATTACAAACTGAAGTAGGAACAGGAAGATGTCGAGTTAATACCTAAATTTAGCATTTCCTTCACTAAAAAAATATCTTCCCTATGTTTGTAAGAAACGGGATTCCTCTTACGGGAAAGTCTCTTAGAGCACCAGGAGTTAACTCGTGACTACAGCACATGCTGTGCCGAAATATCGAGACCGCAGAATCTCTTCGTGGTAGGAATCGCGTTTCTTATGAACATTTTGTAAGCAAAACCCACAAAATTTTAAACTTATATCACAAATAAACACATGAATGAATAATTAAATAGCTTATTATGATACTAATTTGCATAAAGTATAGCCTTGACTCATGAACTAAGTCGCCTTGAGTTTCAGGAGCTTCGCCTCTCCCAAATTGAAAATCACTTTTCGTATCTTCTTACGTTTTCCTAGAATGTCAAGTTAAAATATAAAGTTACAAACGAAGTTTCAGTGTTACCATCATTGATTAAAGTGATATTACACAGACAACAAAGGTAAGGTTCAATATAAATTCGAAGCTTAATATATTTTAAATAACATCGCCATTTTGTGACGCAGCGCATCGAAAATGCAAAACATTCCCTGAATAGATACACATTGTCTCCGGGGAATGTCGTTTCTATGTTGTTTATTCTAGACCGTTTAGATCCAATTTACACTTGCGGCTACTTCTGTGACAAAGAATAGACTCTTAATAAATCTATAGTACGGTTCTAACTGTAATAATTCCTAAAAACATGTTTATACAAGTTTTTCGATTATAGCTATTATAAATGTTGTAACAGCTGCTATAGAGGAGACGAACTATAATACTTGTCCATTTTTTTTATCATGTATCAATCATTCATAGAATACCGGTACCTATTTCAAATATTTTGACGTTGCAAGGTCATCTGCTCGTTGCGTAGTGCCCTTCTCCCGTAACCAATACCCGTGAATTGAGTTCTGCATAGCGAGCGAACCTCCAAGATCTTACAGATCGAGATTCAATGGTCATCAGATTGAGTAACTTCCTTTGATAAAATGATTTAAGTCTAACGAGCACGGGAACGTGGTGGATGTTTTTTCGGCAGACGATGTAGACAATATGAGAGACTATACTAACGCTATTAAAGTAAAGTGTATTTTGAAACTAAAAATAAATGAACACGAACAATTTCCGTCAGAGGGCGCGGCATAGTACATTCAAATTACTTTCTCGCATGTGCAAGTCTGCTTTACACGAAATGCTGTTTTCTTTATCGAGCACGAATTGAAATGACGCCTACATAAAGGCAACATTCATTTATAGTGCATATAACTAAGTATATAGACATTTCATAGTAATTTTTCGACTTAGACTCGGAAATTTTTTATACAGCCGTAACTAGGCAATGTTTTTATCAATTTTAAAAAAAAAAACAATCTTAATTCTAAACTAACTGGCCTGTCGAACTTCGTACTTTCTAACACTCAGTTAAAATTAACCAGTCAGTCAGTTTAAATTAACCAAATAAAACGACGTAGAACAATCCACATTAACTCTAATAGTACTAACTTTTAATGCACTGAGAGACGCACACAATAAATGTTATTTCAGTAACACCGGGCAAGGACCTAATTTAATTTTATTATCAATTCATTTGTTAAAATAATTAATATCATTTTATCTACATATAAAGGTAAGATTTTTTTTTGTAGATAGAATAATGTTTAGTTCTTTTTAAAGATACATATTTTTTAATGTCACATTGATAGGTTTTTTATTGTTTTTTTTGAATATAAATACATATTCAAAATTCTTGTTCATTTAAAGAAACTCAAAACTTGTCTATTAATGTATGTATTTAAAGATAAAAAGGTATTCCAAAATACTTTATTGTCATATTTATTTATATATATATTTATTTACATTATTATAGTTACATTTTTTTAATGCGTAACAAATTAAACTAAACTGACCACATAACAAAATTTTAAAGTTCAAATTAAATTCAAGTGACTGCCGACAGCCTTTAAAATTAGCGTGAATATTAAATGGAGATCGCAATTCTGAAATTAAAATAGAATTGATCGATATGTGTTGGCGATATGATGTTATTTTAGGACCGCCATACACGGACCATTTGATACTGCAACTACAGACTTAGACCAGTCTCTGTACAGCACCTTAAGAAGAAACATATTTGAAAAAATTAGTATCCAATATCGAATAGTGGATTGTATTTGCCCTTTTGTTCAGGGTCAATGCGGTCACCTTATAAAATGATTAACAGAAAACATTAATCTATCCTTGAAGTCTGAATAGGCGTCCTCAAACTTTTTTACGTATGATTAACGTAAATCCGTTGTACAATAAAGCTACAAGTACGACCTTGTTCTATTTACATATTGATTTGCAAAACACGAACGCACTAAGTCTGTATTACCTTGGCCATTGTATATTCGTTACAAAGCCTAAACATAATAGATAAGTTTTTTTTTAAATAAAATGAGACATGCACTGTGGAAAGCTTTAGGCAAGGCATTAGCCCACCCATACCATGATGTAAATAATTATCTTACTGTGTTTTAAGCTATTAAATTATTAATAAATTGGTGAGACATTTCACTATACTGCTTATAAAAGTGGCTAAACTCACGTGATCGGTAGATCGGTGTCGGTACCGACTAGTTTCGAGCCCATCGTCGGCTCTTCTTCAGGGTGAGTCGGATTGGTAGTATAGTGCGTTCGCGGCCTGTCGCTCACTCTAATGTGTTTAGTATATATTTTGAATAGTTTCTATTTGTTTTTGCACACACATCTGTACGGACTTCGTGGTGCAAAACATTGTGAATGGTTTTCAACGCGATTTTCATTTATTCGAAGTCTGCTGTTTTACTTTTTACACTCGTCACGTTAGTGATACCCGTTGATCTGGTTTTAAATATGTTGGTACACAGAACGAAAGTTATTCGAACATAGTGACCGTCCGACAGAGAAATCTTACTGATATTAATACTAAATTTTAGAACGTATTTCTAGTCTATACTGGAAACAGATTTATAACAGCGGTTTATTATAAACATAACTGTTTAGAAAAAAGTGTAGACTACTAATTAGGTTTTCTTTCATTCCACGCAGACGGAGCCGTAGACGACAACTAGTGGTATTACCAAATCTCTACTATTATAATAATTCAATCATATTATTACACTTCACCCGCTGTCGGTACCGATTATATACCTCATTAGTAAAATCAGTATCGTTTAAACCTCATCCATTCAAGAGATCAGACAGCCCAGACACATAAGTACTACATTAATTATTATTAATAGCCGTACAATATGGCAACACTTCCAGTAATCTGTGATCAATAAATTAACTGTTATGACAACATTCGACCATACGTCTCTATTAGACGTGTGACGTCATAAATCTGCACATCAACTAAATGTTTTACGATCGGATGGACAGTTACTACTAATATCCACTTAATTAACTTTGATTAACATACGACGGACTTAATTTTTAATTCAATATTAACCATAAAATGAATTTCCATACCAGAGAAAAAATTGAAGGCTATCTCTCTCTCTCTCTCTGGGTAAGAGAAATATGGAAACCCAAAGAACATCGATTCATAATTAAAAAAAAGTATTAGTATGAGTAATTACGTTTAAGTTATTGGTTCAAGTTTAAGATCACAAGTAAGCTATAAATATATCTTTACTTAACTTAAGGTCCTATATCCGGTCCCGTAGTGGGGCAGAGGGCGTCCACAGAACGCTCCAGCTCGCCCTGTCCCTGTCCTGGACTCTGCGCGTGGTCTCGAGTCAACCGTTTGCTTAACCTAGTTATTAATAACTTATATTTAAATGACGTCAGATCAAATAACTTAAAGTAATCCGCGACTCCTTTGCTTCCTAACAAAAAAATAAAGCAATTTTTTTCGCCAGATTACCAAAATAACAGGGATTATTAAAGGCAAGGTAAAAGTTACATTGGCGTCAAAAACATCAGCTCCATGACGAAGGCTCTAATAATTATTCAAAGGAAATCATCGTAGTATAATTTACGAGTTTGTAAGACGCGTCGGAAGGTCATTTGGTAAATCCGAAATAAATGATGCGTTAAGGTGGCTGACTTCGGCACTTAAGCGTCGCCATTTGAACAGGAATGATTAATAGACCGCGATGTTAATGGATGGCATAGAAGTAACCTTGCTGCTTGCCCGCCTACGACCATCTCGATACCACTTAATGTGTTATTTAAAAAACGTCGAGAAGAAATATGAAATAATGAAATCTTAAAGTATGTCGGTACCGACTAGTATCGGGCCCATGAGAGTCTCTTCAGCAGTGGCGCGACTACGGACGCGCTCTAGTACTAATCCCACTTACTCTAAAGGATAGCTGATTTACACGTGACTTAAGACGTTTTTATAAGTAATATGTCAAAGTAATGTGAGAAATTTATACACCAAGTTCCCTTAGTAACTTGTAGATCAAGCAGTTTTAAGTAAAAAAAATATATTTTCAGAAAATCACATTAGTAACACCCACATTGTATAACCACTATTACCTGCATACTTTGCCCGCGTTTTTTCATAAGAGAGAAGACAACGTCCGGTGGGATCACAAGAGTAATCCTCGACGCCTATAAATATCTGCAACACTAGAAAAACCACAGACGTGTTGCCGGTCTTTGAGAGAGAGGAAGGCTCGCTTCTTGAAGAACCCTAAGTCGTATTGGGTTGTAAACACCACGGTTATATATCTATTAGGGTTTTTCATTGATTCCTGCTATATTGTATATAACGTGTCAGGCAATCAGGGGAGTTTGATAAGTTAGTTTTTATTAAATCATCGCAGTATATATATGATTGTATTATCTTTTACATTTTAAATTTCATCCGTTATGTCTCGCGGCATTCGCCCAAAAATGATTGACGAGGTGATTCCGAAGCGGCCGTACAACGGGGGAACAATAACGTCGGCCATTGTGTCCGCCATTACAGGGACCGCATTGTTACAAATTGTGTGCATCACGATAAATTTATTGAATGAATCTTTTACTGCCCTCAGAGTCACACAAAGAGGTGCTTAGTATTGGTTAAGTGTTGCAAAAGAATACTTAGGTATTGTTTAATTGACCATTATACGAATAAGACAATTAATGTTACTTTAAGTTAATATTTTAGTTTTTTTTTTTACTTAAATACACGCAAATTTGTTTATTTTAGTGTATTTATTAAAAGAAGGTTTTAATTTAAATTTCCAGTAAATTAATTAATATAAAATCAAAAAATAAACAAAACGTAACACTTCATCGTTAAAGCTTAAATTTCTTTGAGTCTGAACAAAAAAACAATTTTCGCGTGGAACAAAATAAATCCCTTTTACACAGTACTTACTCGTAACTACCGCGCGCCGGGGCTTTTAAAAGCATATTTTGTAAAATTGAGATTTCAAGAAAACGCGAATTCTTTTAGAACCTGTTTTAGACCATTTAATAAAGTAAATACTAATGAACCCGACGATGTTCTAACATCTCTAGTTCATCCGCTCACATCCGACTCAAAGGACCAAAAACTTAGTGTCTATGTTAAGATTGATGTATCTAAAATGCCAATTGCAGAACATTTTTTTAAATATGAGTATTAATAAAAACTGCACACATTGTATATAAAAGAGTGTAAAAAATATATAAAAACATATAACTGTTTGGTCACACACAACATGACTAAAAGTTACACTTTTAATTACTTATCGAACCAACAAATAGGTTAGCAACGATAATGTAATTGGAAAAGCATTTTAGTTAAATATTGAGATAACTTTAAACGCCATCTATCATCCAAAAAAGAATTTAATATGTTTGATAAAAATATATGATTGTCAAATGTCCTTTCGTTCTTCTGTTTTATTCAATACATCATGCGTAAAAAATATAATGTCACAAAGTGTAATTTATAAATTTATTAACTAGTGACAGTAAAATATTAACCGGCAAAATGGCAGCGACCGCAGAAAGTTCACGAAATATTCATTTATCATACACAACAGTGACATCTGTCGTACGTGTAAGCAAATTGTTACATGTTACGGAAAAAGTAATAAGAAAAAATGAAATAGCATTCACACTTCGTGGTAAATGAATTTCTTAATTAAATGAAGTAAAACATATTTCAAAGTACATAATCAATTTATATAAACCGGTTGTTGAGAGTAAATTGGCTAACTAACGAGATTTATGTGTCTGAAACGTCAGACGATTCACAAGGTTTTGTGTTTCAAATTGATAAACTTCTGGAATAATGCAGGTAGTTACATAAATACTCCATAAACTTTGAGCAACTCTTGAATTTAGCATTTTAAAATCATTAAATGAGGTTGCCATTAACAATAAAATGAAAACGTTCTGATATATGTAATCAATAAATTAATCACGTTTGTGATACCGTCGTTTGCCGCCTTTTCTTATTAAAAAAAATAAAGTTGCAAAATAAAAAGGCATTCTAAAACACATTAGAGTATAGGAGGTCATTTAACCGGCAGTTCCACTAACCGCGCAGGCTTCCACTGCGCTGTATAATTGGAAACGAACACGGAACTCCACTTCGTTCTACAAATAATGTAATATCTTTCCATTACGGTTAAAGCCTCCGCTGTAATTGCCTTCCTTCTTAATCGATTTCAAAGTTTACGTGCGTAGTTTAGTTATTATTAGGTTTATGTGGAGTTAAGTATTTATTAACACTAATATAGGTCTCCGAGCACCTGGATGTGGACGCAAATAAAACCATTTATACAGAAATTAAACTTGCTTGTATATGTGAAAGTTTAGATGGATGGATGTATGTTAGCAGATAACGGATGTAGATATTTGTATTATAAATAGATTACTGCATGAAATATCGTGTAGGCTACTTACTTTCCGTTTAAATACCGCGCGAATATTCATAAGCAACAGTTATTTAAAAGAAATTAATTAATTAAAATTATTATCATGCAATTGCATAAAATTTCATATACAACAATACAAATATATACTTACTAAGGTAATTTGTGAAATTTGAAAACGTGAAAATTGTTCCCTGTAGTCTCCTCGCCTACGGTGCTACGAAATGTCGTAGCGTCCATTGCATGCTACGGCCCGTTATGTGTTCTACCCGCAATATGTACGACGCTAGATGGCTTTTAAATTTGAATTCAACTACCAATATCGGGCCACCTTTCTGTGGCCAATCTAATGTCACTATATACATGTTACTATATTTTGACAAGTACCATAGTTTTTATAAGTAGTGTTAATGAAATGTCTCACGAACGTTTTAATAAGTTAAGTTCAACCATATGTTTAATGTTGTAAATTAAGGCTCTATGCAAAAGTCATTTTGAACTTTTTATGATAACATTAGCAGATTTTTGTTAATTTACTAATATTTATTTTAGCTCTAAGCTCTGGGCTTGTGCTAAGATATGGTCCACGACAATAGTCGAATGGCGGGATTCGAATTCGTTAACCATTAGGCTATTGATACTAAAAGCGGTACATTTTCAATAAACCGATGTCATTAAAGCGTACACATATTCAGTTGTAACTGAACATTCGAACTGTACAGTTTACTTGTAAGTTAAAATTTTACCTACACACGTTTTAACCGTACAGTCTGTTCAGTTATAACTGAAGGTGTGAGCGAGCTTAATGATCGCTTGAAAGTTTGAGTATGTACGCAATTTAGTTTATTACTTCAATTTAAATAAATTTATGTAGTTAACACATTTGTCCAATTTAATTCATCTAGTTCGTTTCGTTTCACTAAATTAAAATTGTTACATTCATAATTGTATTCAATTTTAATCACAAATCATTAAAACTTATGTTGAACGATTTTATAATTTTGTTTTATGAAATCTAAACTAACACTTGACCACGATCCCACCCGATGCCAAGTGATGTTGTGGTCGAAATACGTTACGTGCCAGTTTAGAAGGTGCCTATGATATACATCTCTGAAGTGCCAATAGAATATTGATTAAGGGTACAGCTTACCGATGTAGCGGTGGTGGGTTCGAATCCCACCATTCGACTTTTATAGTGAACATCCTAGCACAAGTTTTTTCAAGCTTAACAGGAATAGTTACAAGAAATGTAGCATCGCAGTTTTTATTAGTAAGTTTTTATACAGGATGTTAAAAGTTTCCAACGTTCAACGTTAGATCATATTGTTCGGTAAACAGTAAGTATATTTCGTCCGAAGTTTGATTCTTTTCGTGGCTGGCTCGCGTCCAAATGTAGAACAATAACATTCTTTTTATACTTTATTTATTGAAATACTTACTAAATAACGTTTATTAGCTCAGTCTATTGAAATGTAATTTTCCAATAGACCGCGTTATGTGTTCTATTGAACGTCACAATTAGAAAATTTAAGCAACTACTGGTATAATTTTCATCATCATCAACCTGCCTTTTCCCCTACGGACGGTGACCACGGTATATACAATTCCTCTATATATCTCTGACAGCCGTCACATCCTTACCCATATCCTCTTTGACATAATCCATCCACACCTTCGGTATCCCTCTGCCTCTATAGTCCTCCACATTCTATCACATCAGCTTGTTCAATGGTCAACTAATATAAAGTCGTTGATGGATGGATGACTACGCATCTCTGTTTAATTAAATAATACATTTTCATTAGATGAGAAAAATACTAGCGTGCCTTGTCTATAATGTATTGAAGTCTATCTTTAGTGTGTTTTTATTTCCACACCACGAAAGCCGACGATATAAAAAGCAAAACAGGAAGTTCTCAGCTGCAAAGTTCGGAACGCAAATAAAAATGCAAAGAGTACTTCTTTTAATGAGTCTAAAGTTAACGGCTAAAAAGAAAGCCAATATACTTATAGCACTCGCTTATTTATGAACATGCCTTTCTATTTATGGAGGTTCGGCACAGTACGTACTCCATCTCTGTCTGCCGTCATATCTTCTCACGGTTACGCAAATCCTCTTTCACACAATCAATCCATAACTTCAGTGGTCTTCTATCTTTGTAACCATTCATTTGTGTTCATCATCTTACGCTTATTCGCATTTTAAAAACCACCTAAACTTCCTTAATGATTTAGTATAGAAATCGAACTTAAAGAATGCTTTAATAGTTATTTACGACTCTGAGCACATCAGTTAATGATCTTATTCGCAGATTCAGAATGTCAAGTGGCACGTTTGGTCTTTAGCTTCGGCTTTGTTTTTCTGTGTAAATTTTAAAGAGCTTTCAACAGTGGAATACTACGATAACACAATTATGTGTTTTAATTTATTTCCAGTACATAAATAATACAAAAAAAAAATAGTTTCAGTAAATTATTGAGAAGTATAGTTAGACACGCAAACGCGTTAAATGTCTCATTAAAATTACGTTACTTATAACGCAATCAAAATGAACGCTTTTATTGCATAACTCCTCCACTTCCGCTTCATAAATAATTAGGATCTGATAGAAAGAAACAGCGTCGATTGCGCAGTTGTTAGGCGCTTGACCGACCCGGACCGTACTCGTCATTGTCCAGGTTCGATCCCCGTCATGTACCAATGAGTTTC
>JAODUI010000004.1:7053721-7068888 GCA_027563995.1 Papilio gigon | reverse complement strand
GGATCTGATAGGAAGAAACTGCGTCGGTGGTGCAGTTGTTAGGCGCTTGACCGAACCGGACCGTACTCGACACGTCATTTGACGGGGATCGAACCTGGTTTAAATTCAAAAATCGAGAAACTCATTGGTAAATACCAATGAGTTTCTCGATTAACATATACATTATTCGATGCTCTTACACTAAAGGAAAACATCGTGATGCAACCTGCGTATATTTGCGAAGAAATTCAAAGACATGTGTAAAGTCAACCCGCACTGGGCCAGCGTGGTTGACTATGGCCTAGTCACCCCTATGAGAGTAGGCTCCGAGCCTTCAGTGGCGACGTACAGTGAGATGACGAGACTAAAAAGTTGAGAATATACTCATTAACAATTCTTAGATGCTTACAATAAACGACGAGGCGTGTCAGTTATTTCTACTGGCGCTGTCGTTGCTCATAGAACTAGCAGTCGAACGGAAAATTGTTTAGTGGAAAATGGTCTTGCTGTAATGGCCTGAGTAGTCAGCGATAAGGAAATCGAAGTGTTATCGAGCTACGCGGAATTAAACGCGGCATTATCGTGATTATTTTGGAAACAAAATCACGAACGCTTTAACGGCTTTATCATGGTAATTTAAGATTCATTTATAATTCGGTTGAAGCACGAAAGTTTAGTCAACCTTTTCTTCAAACTTTAGTTATATATACCAGTGTGGTTTTATTTATTCGAAATTATAGAAAAATGAAACTGTTTTGTGGACAATTATTACGACACTAAAAGTCAAAGGAATTTTATAACTTAAATTGATTTTATTTAAAAAAAAATAAAACAATTCTTCATTTTAAAGGATAGTAATATTAAGGGAAAAAGTACTTTGAACATATAGTATGTTTGTAGTTATACGAATTTTGTATTTCAAAGCGACCCTTTAAAACGTAAAAGCCATGTCAATACGCGACTACACCGAGACCGGCTCTTTGCGGTTATTACGAAACAAGGTTGCAAAAAATAATAACACAGTTAAACGGCAAGTATATTTAAAATTGCAAACTAGAGTAACAGGAGAACAAAATTAAAAAGATAAGAATGGATATACAGTGTTACATTTAGGAAACTTATATGAGAAAAAAACTTTCCTTAGATATTTTTATAAAATAATTAATAACAAGTAACAGAGAGTAAGGTTTCAATCCCGAAAACAGCCAAATAGATACTCGCCCTGTTTTGAATAGTTTCAAATCCGAAGCGTCAGACACAAGTTAGTCTTGTCACCGAAGTTTCAAATTAGCCTTTTTAATTATATTTTTTTAATCGAAATTCTTAGTAAGAAACGTTAATTTATAATGCAAATACTGGCCTTTATAAATAATTATTCAAACACTGGTAGGGCTAACTTATGTGGACTTAAGTGATATTTACTTAGGATACGGTGCTGACCCACGTTTGCAAAACTCAACAAACATTAGTAAAGGAAAACTACAGATTACAAAAGATCATTTCAACAGTAAATGGATTTAGAAATTAGGTCTCCATAAACTAAGGTTTTCATATACACATTAACTATGTAATATATGTATGTATGAAAGGCAGAGAATCGCATGTGGAAGGCATTGGGCAAGGCCTATGTCCAGCAGTGGGC
The DNA here is from genome assembly GCA_027563995.1 of Papilio gigon. Lineage (NCBI taxonomy): Eukaryota > Metazoa > Arthropoda > Insecta > Lepidoptera > Papilionidae > Papilio > Papilio gigon. Next base: position 7,067,267 of record JAODUI010000004.1, on the reverse strand, counting down.
AGACAGGAGCTGATGATGATATGTATTTATAAAATTGGAAGATGAAAAATGTGAAATAAATTGTATTTTTTAAGAGAAACGGCCAAACGAGCTGCTGGATCACAAGGGTAATCATAGCCACCCATTAACATCTGCAACACTAGAAGTTGTGAATGGATTGTGTGAAAGAGGATATGCGTAGGAAGTGTTTGAGTTCAGATATGAGCCGACAGAGATGTATGGAAGAGTACATACTGTGCCGACACTGCGTAGGGAAAAAGTCAGTTTGATGATGTGTGTATGACAATATCATATGTTGAATAATAATTCATATCAAATATTTCTGTGAAAAGTTTCTCTCGGTTACGCATTCACGTATAAATTAACAAACAATTGATTGCGAGAGAAACTGAGAGGTTCATTGTTGTTGAAATTAAAAAGCGCAGGCTTGTGCACGTCACGTGAAATGGCCGCCTTTGTTACAAATACTCCAGACCCATTTCCTTCCATCCACACAGTTTGATTGGACAATTTCTGTATATTTATAAATGATTTTTTGATGAATTAACGGTTTCTTTAAAAAAAAGAAATAACTTAGATAACTTACTATAATTAAACACACTCCAGTCTTTATTGAACAAAAACATACTAAGTTAAAACTTACTTGTGCCGGCAAAGCTAAAAAACTGATCTAGTGCGAATATTTGCAAAAATATTTTATGTATATACTTCGAAATGAAAACAGTTTTTTTTAATTAATTAATTAAATAGTAAAAGATCAGTTAATGAAGAATCTATTTTTTATTGTAATTAAAACCATTGTATCCGACCTTTAAAGTATCAAAACTTTTCATCCGATTCCAGATTTCATCAGCAACATAAACAAAAACTAGTTAATTAATGAAAACATTGCCGAACTCTGAAATAAGTAGCAAATTCTATTAGAAGTTGACGACACGACACGACGCGCCGGGCCGCGCCGGCCCGACAAAAAGCTTTGACATACTGCGGTATTGCTTTCCTTTAATTTTATTAGACGTACTCGAGAATAGTTGGTACAGAAATTGTTGGCGACTAAAACTGTTGAATCATTCCGTGAATCCACTATTAAAGTACTACACAATCATTATCAACCCGCCCTTTTCCCTACGGAGGGTCGGCACAGCATGTACCACTCTTTCATACATCTCTGCCGTCATATCTGAACTCATACAATCCACACTACGGACTTCCTCTACCTTTTTAGCTATATTTAATCTCGTCATCTTCTTGTGTATGTGCTCATCATCTCTTCGCATGTCCGTACCACTGTCGCTATTTTCAATCTTCTCCTAATATAGTCGTTTCCTACTAACTAATTCCGTAGCAATTTATTATAAAATGTGCAAACCTAGATGTCGGTAGTTGTGTTACACTGAAGGGTCATGTCAAATGTTACATACTAATACTTTAAATGTAAACATATATTCAGAAAAGCAAAATAGATATTGCTGTAATTTGGCATTGATTTAAACATGCTCTGGAGGTCATAGACTACGATTTCTTTTTAAATTCGGAGTTTCGGATTCGGACGGAGTCGCGGACAGCTATTAGTCTATTTATTTGTTTGATAATTATGCTGTAAAATTAATATTTTCTCTCTAAAACCCTTCAGAATTATAACTCGACTACATTTTTTATTGAGTCGTAAATTATTTCATTTTAATAAAAAAAAAAGTTATCTCTTTTTTTATAAAATGTTTTCTATTTAAAAGCGCGAAACCAGAGCTTTAGATAAAGTTGCAAAGCTTTTAAAATACGTCATTAGCCGGCGGTACAATGTGCGCGAGGCCACTGCGTGAATCAAATGCCTATTTCGGAATTTTAAAAGTCATTTAGACACACTACAGTTAAAACTAGTGTTAAGGGTGGGAATACACTACAGTGCTTGTATATTTTACCTTTATTATTAAGAAAAAGTAACTAAATGTTCTTTTTTTTTCGAAATAACACATTGTTTGCTCAGATAATTAAATTAAGGGTCACTAAGGGGACCAAGAATGTATTGGAAGTGTTGAGAGAAAAATGGGTCAATAGGGAGTAATTCTTATGGAACATGTTAGTAGATACTTGTTAATTTATTTTAACCTTTACAAGTAAACTTAAAAAGTTTATATCAGGATATAATTCGATTCGAACCTACAACCACTAGATCCGCAGTCCGTACCCTCAACCATAAGGCTATAGGCGTTCGAAAAATTTGACAAATATGGCGGCTGTAGGTGTATGGAAAATAATATATACACTGCCAAACATTAGCAGGTAGGCAGGGAGATGAAGACGAGGGCATTATGACACGGCACGTAATAACCTATCGAAGTATCTAGAAAGTGAAAGAAAATTCTTATTTATTAAACTTATACAATCTGCTAGTACAGATTTTAATTGGATCTATTCTAGCAACAATCGATTTAATTATAATTTCGATTAATAATTGACGTTCGTCGAAATGAATGTCGCGAACTCGAAACTCAATATGTTAATCAAGCGCTCGCTGGCGTATAAAATATTCAATCGTTGCTGATCGAGGTCACAGGTGATTATTGTTACTGTTATTATTGTTATATATATAAATTATTTACTTAAAATATATATAATGATGTCCCCAAACACATAGGTGCTTGACAATTCTCGAACGAGGATGTCGAAGGCAGCGAGATGGAGAAGGCTAACGCGGAAGCTGAACCGACCACCATGGGATAAAGGCTAGGAAGAGAGAAATATAAATTTAATGATAATTCCATATAGATGTAATATTGTATAAAAATTTCTAATGAAAAGATACCCAGTGTCTATTTTAATGAAATTAAATGACATTGTAAGATATTATAATGCTGTTCAAGAGATGATATTTAGAAAAATCGTTCTCTAACACGTTTCAAAGACACGATGATACCATTCTGTTCACTGCAAGACAAAGCCAGCATCCTGCCCATCCTCTATACGCGATCGTCAGAATCACCATACGTAGTACTCTATCTTCCTTTCTATCTTTATCAGTCGTCGGAATTTAATCACTTCTTACGCCCCTCTTTTGTAGTCAAACATATTACAAAATAAATATTAAAAAAAAAACATTTTAATAAAAATTCTGCCATGAGCAACAAATTGCCTTGATTGATTGTTTACTGAAATCAGTCAGCAATTTCGGAACTCGTAACAAATTCTATTAAAAGTTTTATATTAACAAGAGAACGATTTCTGTGCGGATAAATAAACATACTATATACAAACCATGAAAGTTTCAAGTTATATATTGAAAAAGATATCCCGTAAATTCTACGTTTTTTTTTACAATAGCCGCCAATAGCGTAATGTTCAACGGTACGTTTCCGATCACGTGTTCGAGATTTCGAATCCCGCCATTTGACTATTGAAAACCATATTCTAGTACAAGCCTAGAGCTTCGATGTAGTTGTAAAAGAAATATTAGTCAATCAACATACAGATACAATTGCATTGCGTGAAAAATGATGGTTGGAAATCGAATCTGCATTGCGAAACTTGTATGGGACACTCCATCTATGGATTACATATCTAGTAACATAATCAGCATGCAGAACATGTACCGAGTGCCCGCGGCCACGTCAGCGCAACATTCTGAAGCTTTATTCAGTCAACGTGCCACAACGCTGCTGTAAACGTTTTATGCTAATCTAACCTGAAATTTCAGTGCCGGTACACTTGTGCTACGAGTCGTTCATTTCAGGTTTAACTGAACAGTCGAACTGTGAAACGAAACTTCAGAGTATACGATACTTATCGACTGTTTGATAATAATAGAAGTGGGTTTAATACACTTAAAACTTACGTATTGATTATAAAGCTTCCTATATAAAAGCTTACACTATATGTGATAAAAAATATAACGATTGTTGAAAAGCTTGCAGCATTCAAGTCGGTGCACTTCCATACAAAATGACCTCACCACGAGGGTCGTTACATCGACACAAAAACCTAAAATTAAATCTCCCCCTACAGTACAGTAGCATGCAAAAGCGAAACTGTTTAAATTTCGAACCTTATTACTACGTCGGAAGCTTTACGCTTGTGAGCTCGACTGTACCACGAACTTCACTGGAATTTTAATTACTCAACACTCTTAATATTCATGCACTGATAAAAACAACTTAATTATTACTAACAACTAACGAAGCACTTTGATAATTGTATGTATTAACTAGCTTGAGTCCGAGTCTTCGTCCGCTAAAAAAAATAAGTTAGCTAGCTTGCAGCTAGTAAAAAAAAGCCTATGCTATGCTATATTCGCCATCGTATCACTGTACCAAATCTAAACCAGTTGCGTTAAGCCGTTTTGAAGTTACCTGCTAATAAACATCCATCCTTGTGAGCTATCGCGTCTGTGCCAATACTGTGTCGGAAAAGAGCAGGTTGTCTTGTTACTTTAATAATATTTCTTGTAAGCTCCATGTAATCTGGAAAAAGCTTGTGTTAACGTGTGGTTCACAATAGTCGATTGATGGGTTTCGAATCCACAACCCTTAAATCGGTAGTCCGTACCCTCAATCATTAGGCTATTGTCGCTTAATGAACGCAATGTTTCACATATATATGTTCTTCTCTAGCTCGCGTCCCTTCCGTTATATAGTGCATTCTATATTCATTGAGTCGTCCGCGTTCCGTGGTCCATTGTTCTAAAACAGTAGCCATAATAAACATAAAAAAAACAGTAATACTCAATGAAAGGGAAGCTAAATTATAAGCAGAGATAGTATGGAAAAAAACCTAGTTCCCGTAATTTGGTGTCCGCACCGAATAAGTGTATTAACCGTTTCTCGTGTTAACTTTATAATGATTTCTCGCAAAAGTTAAATAGCTGGAATACATTTTGTTGAAAGTTTGTTTAGTAATAATAATTACTGTCAGAAATAAAACATAGTGTTCAAGGAGTTTTTAATATATTTAGTGTCAAAAGCTATACGATAAAAAAGAAAAAGAAAAGAAAAGAACACAATTTTTAACGCAGATAGTCACTTGTCTTTTACACACTCTTTTACTATCTCGTTTCTTTTAATATACACTCAGGAGCAATGAATCCGTGTCATTTAAAAAATATCAGCAGTTTTTTTTATGTAGTTTTTAATAAATAAATTATCATGACTTGAGATTTTTATTACTTTTATTATATAGATTAACATTCTTAGTTTTCAAGATTTTTAAGTTTCTTTAGGCTTTAGGTGACCCGCATTCATTGCTATTGAATATGTTTTCCCATTTAAACACGTATTTTCATTTTAACAGTTTTCCATATCAGTTTTATGTAAATCACAAACCCTACCGACCTACACCTACATTAAACACATAGATTACTCAATATATTTTTTTTTAATTTCTCTCGCAGACGATATCTCGGCCGATAGCTGACTCAACCTGAATCATTATTTAATTCTAAGAAATATACTTCAGACATAAAAATTCTATCTCTCAGACTGTCTTGACACTTCACTATTAACTTTAACTTTATTTATCACACCGACACACGCGAAATCTCATTTGAACAGCACAGAAATTATGAAAATTCATTAATACTAAATGTGACTTTGACACAGGTTTGTGCTTAACTTTTAACTTAATGGCGTAACTTAAAATGCCTGCTCATGCTGGTCGTATACTTTAATATGGCAGCGACTATGAGTGCGGAGCGTTTGTAATATGCCTAGATAAATTGTAAAAAGTCAAAATGCTATCTAATTGTATTGTAAATAAATAAACAAATGACAAACGCAGCAGTTTTACTCACCGTCGGCTGTAAAACACGTCTCTATTAGAAACGTCTCGCAAGCGAAATCACCGAAATCGGTACAAACATAAAAGAGATGTTTGATTTCAATCAATGTAAAACGATAAATTCGCCTTCTCTAACTAAATTAGATTTGTTTTTTTTTTAAAAGCAACATAAATACGAAATGTCTCGACAATAGTTGACATTAAATGAAGTAAAGTAAAATTTGTTTCCATGCAATGAAATGAACTTTTACATATTTATATTGTACGTTGGGCCAGTGAGGTGGCCACGTGCCTGGTCCAGTAACTGACGTGAGCTGATGATGTAGAATCCAGCCATTTTATTCTGACCTTCCCCGTCATCTACGTCTACGTCTTCTGAATATATTTTTCGACCGATGGGAGAATGGACTTTCTAAAAAAGGTCAATGTTCCAATCCGTAACGTAAGCAGAGTTGTAGATTTAATTAATTTATTTGCAAATAAAACTACCGATAAAAAGTTAAAGTGGTCATAAAAGTCGGTCGCCATCAGCCGAGTTCGTACCTCTCCAGCAATTCGGAGAAAGGTCAAAGGTTTGTTGTTTGTTCTATTCGATGTTACTGGCTTCAGTGAAAATTTAATAAGAAATTAATTATTAAAAAAATGTCACTTTTTTATACTAAAGGAAAAAATATTTCAAAGTAGGTAGGTAGTAGTAGGTAATAAGTAAAAAATACTGTGGGTAGATACCTACAGTATTTTTTTTAGTTCACACGACAGTTTAGATAATGATTCTTGAATTATTTAAACATTTGAAATAAACTCTCAGGCGGCTTTCAAATTTTAAAATATTACCTTTGTTAGTATTTTAGTTTCACATAAATATATGGGTTTTTGCAATTTAAACAAACTGAATAATTAATTAATTAGTAAATACTATGTAAAACTTTACATAAGATAGAATGAATCCAATTTATATTCAGTTGTAAGAATAGAAATACGTAATTTAAAAGTGGGGAGGCTTTAAGCTTACCTTTAATTAGAGTTTCAGGTGAAAACGCGCCCGCCTTAACACTGGCCACAGCACTGAAATATCAATACAACCTTTGCACTATTATATTTTAGATTAGATTAGATTAGAATTTATAGTTCGATAGTCATCGCGTGTTAGTCTCGTTTTCGTCACATTATGTTTGTTGTTGTGCCGCGGGCGCGCAGGGTCCGGCTCCCCGGCCGTCAGAGCTGCCGACTGCCGCCGCTGCCGCCGAAGGGTTTCCTACCCCTATACTCGGTTACTACAAGCCAAAGATTACGCGCGTAGACATGATTGTAAGTATTAAGACAAGGTTCCTTTATTTAAATCTTTCTCGACCGCTTTCGTTAGTAATATAGCTCGCTACCCATCTTCACGTGTGTCCGTAAATTCTAACAGAATTTAAATTGTTAATAAAAGTCCCACGTACTACGCAGTTGCTACAATACAATAAATACGGTTATATTATATTATTAATTAAAACATTACTATATTTGGATGTATAATTCAAATTGCTTTTAAATAATAACGATCGGTGAGTTCAACATTCTGTTGTTAGGCATAAAACTATGACATACTCTTTGACACGTTTGACGTTGCGTTCGAAAGGGATGGAAAATGCAGAGAATGTACAGCGAGTGGGAGACGGGCGCGCGCCCGCGTTTGACCAACTTTTCTTTCTGTTCAAATAAAATATGAGATCCCTTAAGGCGAGTGAGCCTTAGGCAGTGACGAATTATTTAGCGATTACCTCCTTTCGACCATAGCGCGAGATATGGGTTCGAATCTACAGGAAAATTCCACTGTGTTTATGTAAGACATTTTTAACTGATTTAGTTCTTGTTTATATACCGTCATTTATTATTAAGTAACAACTATTAATTAGAAACCATAAATAATACCTCACTCAAAGTGGTCACATGCTTACTTTAAAGTCGCTTAAGAGTTTCCTAAACTAAACTAACTCCTTTAATGAGTTATACTGACTTAAGTGGTAGTTGTTTGAACAATGTACTTTGGTTTTGATGCAAATCATAATTGTTGAGATAATATCACTTTCCAAGTTTTATCTTGAATTTAAATCCAATATTCGATTGAACAAAAATTCCATATTTTGCTAACTACATTTTTATAACATAATTTTCTTGTCACGTTGTCCATCACACCTTAGTAGGTTCGAGGCTATACTTTAGGAATTAGGAATCCAGGTCAGCTATCTCCCGCGCGCCAGCCCTGCACAGAGCAATATGCGGCGCACAGACCAGCGACGTGCGACCGCATTTCCTCACAAATCAATACACTTATAACTTCCATAACCATTTTTAAGTATCATCCTAGATAATACGAACGTAAAACTCCTGTAATCCGAAAAGAATTTATATAATACGGCATTAGAAGCGTTAACTCTAATTCACTTGGTGTTAATTGGTGGTTTGGTCGAAAGACTTTACGCGGCAAAATGTTATTCAGAATTAAACTTGAAAGACAAAGGCCTTGTTTTCGGCTTCAGAGACATCGAGAACCTTAATCCATCAATCTATCCAGTATCAAAAACTCACGCCTTTTCACATGGCTACGTGGATTTAGAAATTCTATTTTCCACTACACCTACAAGTCTGTTAGTTGGAGAACGGTTTTTTTATATGCCAATTGAAAGCGGGAGAAAGGGACGATTGCAAAGCCAAAAGGAACTTCCCGACAAAAACCAGAGCCTAGATCAAATACAAGTGTATTAATTTGTTGCATAGTTTCAGAGGACAAGACTGTGGTTTAGAAGGTAGCACCAACTCGGCACAGTCCTGATAGAAATTTTAGATTAAACGCCATCTATGTTCGGGCTGCTGCATTTCATTAAAGTATCTACAATATTGACACTGATAGTTTTATTTGGTTGATCTGTCAAAATCAAACTGGTCAAAGAGTAAATATGCCAAAATTTGACATTTACGTTCCGTTCCATGTGCGTAACCTAATTAATTATTATTTTTAGATATTTGTCTATTATATAAATAAATTACTGTTGTTCGCACAGTTCGATGTATTTTTGATTTTTTATAGAAATATCAAATAAAAGACTTGTCATTTTTCTACTTTATAATTGAATAAATATTTACGTCTATTTTTAAATGACACCAGCAAAGGAATGGTACGAGGCTAGAGTTTTTGTTAGAATTACAATATTTATATTTAAAATTATAGTGACTATAAATAAAATAGTTTTGAAACTTATTCTAACCTAAAATTCTGTAATTATACGTATTATAAGAAAGGTTGAAATTGTAATTAAGATGGGATGTTTTGATGAATTAAAAATCACAAAGTACAATATTCTGTTCCTTTTTTCTTCCTCTTTTCTCTCCCTTGCTACTATCATTTGATGGTGGCGATGTTTATTTTAAAACTAATACAAAAATTAAACTACTAACGAATTAAATTAAAAGCGATTTACACCTAATTCACATTTTGAACTATTTTTTTTTTATTTATTTAAAACTTTTGTGAAACATTAAAATAAACAAAAACGACTCAAATGCTAAAAGTCCGCACCGACTGCTTTCAATTCCATCGGATGCCTTTTTCAGAGCGAGTGAGAGGGATTCTAAAGTCGGTGCCGAAACCGGGTTTTTGTATTTACATCACTTAAAATATATTTACAAATTATACAAAATTCATTAAGTGATTCCATCTTTCATAATGTCAATATTAGTGTAAAAAAAAAAAAACCCTTATTATAGTGTGAAATTGTGGTTGTTAATTTTTGATGTAGTTTAAATTTCTCTCGACTAATGATGTAGTTAGATTTTTTTTAACTTTACTGTATATTTTAGTTATATAAAATAATGTTTACTATCTGTAGATAAAGCATTGTGTCCATACGAATGATTTTCTACGTGTTATATTTGGATACGAACGTTAAGCCTGACATTATCACATCGGTCAAAGGCGCAGTACACACGACGTTACCTAAAAAGCCTTTGTTAATATAGACATAAATAAAACTTACTTATATTTACATAAAAAATGCTATATTCAACTTAAGTACGAAAGCAATTAATACAAACCGCCAGTAGCCTAATATTCAAGGATGCGGACTACCGATCTAGCGGTCGCGGGTTCGAATTCCGCCATTCGACTATTGTGAATCATATCCTAACACAAGGTTTTTCAAGCTTACCTAAAATGCTTACGAGAAATATTTGTATGGGTAAAGATGTGTGTTCAGATATACTGATAGAGATGTATGGAGTACATATTGTGCTGACATTATTTAGGGAAAAGGGTAGGTTGATTTGTGAATATTCGGTGGCTACCTCTCGCATACTAAGACAGTTAGTTTATTTAAAGCTAGGATACAGGCGCTCTACTGCAGTATATCGACGTATTACTTTACTGTGAGGTGAATTAGGAAGAAAAGACTTTTTTTAACAAAGTGTTATAACATAAAAGGTACCCTTAAACTCAACATATCAATTTCAAAGTGAAAACAGCCTTATAATTATATTTGAAACAAGTCGGCGATTAAAAAAAAACAAACAAAAAAACTTACTAGCTCATATAAAAGTCTAGATAGTAATGTATCTCTGTGACAAATTTCATTCAGTTAGCCATTTTGTATTTAATCGCTAACATCCATCCATACAAATATTCGCATTTACATTACGTCAAATTTCACCCAGATTTAAACATTTTGGGTTTGGAATACTTGAACGGCCCCCTAACAAACAAGACTAAGATTTTTAATTGTTAAGTATTTTAGTCTTATGAATTTTCACATATTTAATGACTATCTAAGAGAAATAGTGCGAAGTTATTTGAAGTTAATTTTGAATCTTATTCACTTAGCTGTAAGGACTATTATCGTATATTCAATTCACATACCCTTTAGTCAGCAGGACGCCATATTTCTATACTACTTTGAAATTTATACAAAGTGCAGTAAGCTATACCAGTGGTCGTCAAACCGCGGCCCGCGAGAATTTTGTGCGGCCCGCGAACAAATATATCGTTTAAATAGACTTAAAAGCTGTTATAAAACATTACCCCCGTAGACATTAGTTTTTTGAACTATTTGACTTTGAAGCAACCAAAAATCTCTTTAAAGTTAATTAAAAATTATCATCGTTTCGTTTGAAATATATAAAGCTTTTTACCTCGAAATCAGTATAAGAAAGGAACGTTAGGTTTACACAAATATTTATTTCAGATGAGAATTAATCCTAGACACACTTCTAAGTCTATTCAAATTGCAGATTCGTAAGTTCCGCGGGCCGTATATATTTCTACTGCGGGCCGCGGTTTGACGACCACTCTATACAGTGCTAGAATAAAGCGAATATTGATTACACTATTTACAATTCGACTGTCAAATTACAATCGGCGTGGACCATCTTAAAATACATCACGTCTTTCAATCCTAGTCGGGGAGATGGAATGAAGCTTAAATTCAAAATATACTTGAAATCTTGTTTAGAATAAGAATTTTCATTCAATAAAGTATTTAATGATTTTTTTTTTACTTAATTCCAACTTAAAAGGACGTAAATAATTTAATAAAGAAACGGAATTCTTTTTATTACTCCACGATTAGCCTTTGTGAGGTCCCGGAGTCGACCCGTGATCACGGCGCAGGCGGTGCCGAGATGTCGAGACCTGAAGCTAAACGTGGCAAGAATCCCATCTCTTACGAACATTGTATTAATCAAAACTACTAAAGTTTACAGTTACATAACTAAGTAAATGTTTAATTAATGATGCGGACCGGGTGCTGGGGAGACATTGGGAAACTCCCACCCAGCAGTGGGCGGACGCTGGCGATGACGAAATTCAATATAATCTCAAACTATATAAAACAAACTAAAATCTAAGTAATAACAAATATTGCTGTAACAAAATAAATCTCACGATAATTAGAAAAAAAACTATATAAACAAATGTAAATATAAAAAAAAAATAACAATGACAAATAATACTAGGACGTCGGGTCATACAATGTTATTTACAGTTCCACATTCTAGAAAACAAACACTTAGTAATATGCAAAATCTTCAGTTGAAAGTAGATGTTTTTTTTTTAAATAACTTACATTAATAATAGAAACGTCGGTACCGACTACATCTTTCGACGGAAACTAATCGGTACCGACACCGATATACACGTGAGTTAACAAGGTCAATGGCATCAACTTCTGCGGGCTATCCGTCCCTGTGGTACGAGGTCTGATCGACCCGCTCTGCGAGTAGTTAGTGCGACACGCGGTCCATTAAACCCCACATCCTATAGCAAAGTTACGTGCTTCGTGCCACAGAGAAGTACACGTTTTTCCTCGCTGCAGGGAAGTAGCATTAGGGATGATTTAGACCTCGTTTCATAGCGAATGTGTTAAGCCGTTCTTAAAAGTATTATGGTGTAATGACTCACCAAAGTTACATAACTTGCGTATATATGGTTAAGTTGTACAAAAATGCACTGTATGTATATGTATGGATTTTTTAAAGAATTTAAAATAATTTGCAGGTTACTAAGTATTTGCTTTCTAGCGTCGTATATTGAATGGAATCCCACCGCGTGACGTTAGTAGCACGCTGGAGGCTCGGCGCAGCGCAGGCAGCGGCCCGTGGTGCTGCCGCCGGCCGCCGCGGCCGCCGCGGCTCACTGCGACTTCGGCTTGTGCGAGGTGTCGCTGACGAAAACAAACGAAAACTCTGCCCGCTTCTGAGCGTACGATATGAACCCCTCTGGAAATTGTGTACAGAATAAATTTATGTGAAATAAATACGTTTACTTATGAAATATGTGTTTTTTTTTGTTAATTTGCCAATATTTCTTGGAATATTAGAGGAAAGCTTATAACAGCTTGTTTTAGGATATGGTTCACAATAGTCGAATGGCGGGCTTCGAACCCACTACTGATATATCGGTAGTCCGTACACTAACCATTAGGCTATTGGCGCTTCGAACGCAAACATTATCAATTCATTGTTCGATCTTAGATTTAAAGTAATTTTTCGTTAATAGATGTCGCTGGTCTTGTTTTTATTCGTCAATAGACAACACTATTTTTTTCTATACTCGGCAATAGATGGCGTTAATCTTTTTTCTCGATAACGTCGCTAGTCTTTTTTATTCTTCAATAGATGGCGTTACAATTAAATAACAGCGATATTTTTGAGCTCACCGTAATGAACAACTTACCATAAGTCAAATATCCCTTCAAGTCGACGTCGGCCTGCCGGAACACGTGGTGCGCGTCCTCGATGCCCAGGCCGAGGCATTTAGTGGCTATTTCCTCGAAGTCCGAAACCGGCAAGCGCCCGCTGCCCGAGCTGTCGTACAACTGCAATTTTACATAAATAGTTGTATTGTCTTGTTTTTTTTTTCAAAATGATAAATTGACAACGATTTTTAAAAGACTATGAAATATTCATGTTTGTATCAGTCTATTAGTATTTTTTATAATATTGTTGAATGAATTAACCATAAATAAGGCAAAACCTTCCAAATAAGTATAAAGTTAACACAAATAGTACCTTAAATGCATACGAGATGAGTTGTGTGAGCGGCGCGTGCTGCGTGGAGAGGAAACACGCGCACAGCAAGTAGTCTGGCCAGTACACCAGCCCGCTGGACCTCTGAGAATGATTTAATACGATTCATCCCAAGCCCCACTCACCGCCGCACTGAACATGCGGTATGGCGTAGAACTATTACAAGAGTGAAAAAGGTTTTTTTTCTTCTTTTTAATAGGTATTAAAAAGAAGAAAAAAACTG